>JAAZTK010001752.1:0-12991 GCA_036507255.1 Megalothorax incertus
GAAGCCGGGAGTGTCGAGATCCCCAAGAACCAGCACCACCGGAACTGAACAGAATGCCCGGAACGAGAAAAACGAAGTTGTCTATTCATTCGGAGTCTATCCTTTTTCAAGGGTAAGTTTATTAAATTTTTTATATGAAATTCTGATTAGAGTTTGATGTGAAAAAAAATACGTGATCCTCCATATATTGTATCCGTAATTTGTAGGGTTCGAGGACTTTATGCATTATATGCATATGCATATTCCTCCAAATCACCTCCAAACTTTGTAAAAACATGAGATATGACATTCTCATCAAAATTAGACAAATTTTTATACGCATCCGCATATTTTTTGAGATTATACGCATATTTGCATATTATATGCATATTTTGGCATTTTCAGCCAAAAAAGCAGTATTTTGGCCAATTTTTGATGAATTTTCATAAAACACGAAAAAAATTGTCAAAAATCTACTAATAATTTCGAAATTTCACAAAAATTCAATATTTTTTGCTAAGAAAAATGCAAAATTTGTAAATTTTTTTTAAATTTTGTGAAAAATTTCCTAATTTCTCAAATTTATTTGCAAATTTTTTCATTTATATGCATATTTCGGCATTTTTATGTGCATATTATATGCATATTTAGCCGTTTTTACACGCATATCTATGCGCATAAAATGGGATTTCATATGCATAAAGTCCCGAACCCTAGTAATTTGTATGAAATTGCATGTATTTTGAAATATTTTGCTGACGACTCTGTGAATAGAAAGCAGAGTTTTAAATGAGGGATTTTATACACTACTTTCATCCGGATGTTCCTAAAATTAGCAAGACCCAAGCGACTTGTACCTAAATAATTCACTTTCTTTAAATCTCATTCAACGGGACTAATTGGATGAGGGGGCAAATCATGATGTACGGATTTAAATGCATCGTGTCCTCCTCCTCCTCCTCCTCGTCTTGCTAATTTATTTATATTTAAAAGAGAAATACAATCTTGCCTAATTCAGATGAACATCTTAGCCCTAAAAGGCGGCCAGAGAAAGGAGTCTAAGGGCAGATGCAAAACACCCGATCCCAAAACACTCTAGTGAATATTTTAAAAGTTCTTTAAAGGAAGGAATTCGGGAGCTATATAGTATTATATATATAAAGGCACATAGTACGATATATGTGCCTTTATATATATTTATTATAGAGTTTCACACTACATCCTCAAAGTTTAAACTTCAAATTATCGTTCCCGAAGTATGGTGTGGTGTGGTGTGGTGTGGTGAAGCAAGTTGTTATTTTAAGGTGTTTCAAGCCAAAAGACTGGCACGGATTAATATAACGAGTGGCCATGCCCATGTCTGCACTCATCTTCTATTTATACTAATATTAATACATATGTAGGGATAAAAATGGGGGGATTTTAAGGAATTCCCCCCTTCCCCAACCCGCCACAAATTCATTTCACGGCGGCCGCTGCTGATGAGTCAAAGAGGAGGAGTGAGATAATCCTAGGGAAATTCAGGCCCTGAAAATTACAAGTCAAAAGTGATATATTATAGTGGAAAACTCTGAAGAGATTTACATTCCTCTTTTGCCCATGTTTTGGAGTATGTATGTACTATTAGACCTTAAGAAGAATATATGTAGGTCACTACTAAAATTGTGTGTAACAAATTTGTGCTCAAAAGAATACCTCCAAAATTTGCATTCAAAATTTAAGGTGGATCTTTTCTTTTAAATGATGCCCATATAACACAAGACATGACTTATTAGCTAAAAGATCCTCCAAAAGTGGCTAGCTCGCTCCTAAATCTAATGTTCTGGGAATACTCGAGTACAGATTGAGTAAATGAGTTGAGAACGGAGCGGAAGTTAGTAAAACTTTGAGGGAAAGGTGGCACAAAGTTCCTCAAGTTTGAAGGGGAGTCCACCATCCTAAAATGATGCTAATTGTAAATATTTTTATCAAGGTTGGTATCCAGTGGATAAGTCCTATCCAGTGGATATCCGGATTTTTGGATATGTTTTTTTGCCTATCCAAATGGATAGGTGGATATGTTTAATTTTAATTAACTTTAAAACTCAATTTCCGAGAAATTGTAGAATCTAAAATTGTTTTTAATTGATTCATATCCATTAATATACATTAAATATACAATACAATATCCAATCATTTTTAAGTTTTTAAAATCAGTTTTTAAAAAAATTAATTGCAAAAATTAGCCTAATTTCTTGCCAGACCTATCCATTTTCAACATATATCCACTGGATATCCACTATCCAGTGGATAGCCAGGTGGATATGTTTTTTGCTATTATCCGGATAATAGCCATCCTTGATTTTTATTTTGTTAAATTACGGATATTATGAGTCATTCGAGGCGCAAATTCCGTTCATTTTAGGATGAGATTTGTTGAATTTAAATAAGCTTAAGGTAATTAATTGAGAGCGGTAAGGCACTACTATATTTGAGTTTAAGTTAGTCCACAATGTTATCATTTGTCTGCAATCTTCTGAATTGACTTATTGATAGATTATTGATTGAACGAGTTGTTTGCATGTAACAAAATTCCAACTTGTTCCCCCTACCTATGTAGTATACTATGTACAATACATACAGTATATCCGGGTAAAATGAGTTCGGGTTTATCTTAAACTCTCTTAAATGGTTTTAATTTGGTTCCACTTGAGAAAGTAGGGAAGAAGAAGAACTAGGTAGAGAGTTGTGGACTTGTGTGTAAAGAAGGAACCGTTCCTCTTAAATTAAGTATTTCATCAAAGTTTAAAGCATTTTGTGCATTCCAAAGGATTTGGAAGGCAAGTGAGTAGAAAACCCGCCTGGGAAAGACAATCGTGTTTGCTTTCTCCTCAGTCCGTCTGGGCAAACCCCGAATCTATCCTGCATATGCTACTACCTACTACTAAGTACATATATTAGAACATACCCATACAATATACTACTACCCTGGAATAGGAATAGATTGGGAACGAGCCCGGTCCCAAACCCGCGGGCACAGGAGCTCAATCCTCCGGGCAGTGTCTTCCCGGCAAGTTGGACCTTTTTTTATTCTGGCGGCGAAAGAACCGAAAAAACCGATCGAAACCCTCTCAAAAAACCTGGATCTTCTCGGGTCGGGAGTTCCGACTTGGATTGTGAATAGAGTGTGTGAGGTAGGATTCAAATGTTCATTCTGAAGCCTCCTCCTCCTCCTTCAAGGGCCTTTGAAAGGGTCCACTTGTCACCCTTTCCTCCGGAGTGAAATAATAACTCAAAGCTCTACAATGCTCCCAAATTATCTCTAGACTTTTTTCTTCCAATTCCAAGTGCCCGGGTGAATTTTTCCCGTATTATTTGGGGGGCGCGTGAGAGTCTAAACGTGCAATTAAAGTGCATTAAATTTGTTTGCCCATAACATAGGATATGTGCATTGCCAGAGCCCGGGTATCAGTGTTAAGAAATCAGTGAACTGCCTGATTCTAAGATTAAAATACTCGTAGTACTACTATACCAGTATTTGTACTACTATAATACGAACTTAGGTACTAGGTATAATAGGTAGGTAGCTACCTACTCGTTATATGTAAATATCAAGAGTTTTGAGAGGAGTCTGAATTCGCAATGAATGGGGAATTTACAGCTCTCTCCAAAAGTTGCCACCAAAATCCCCTTTGTAGTTCCGGATCCCATTCTTCGAGGTTGAATTCCTCCTTATCTCCCATCTTCATCTTCTCAGTAATAATTATTCCGGTTATTCGCCTCCTCCTCCTCCATCTCCTCCTCCTCCCTCCTTCTTAACACCCCAAAACTTTACTACCAGGCCCTTAGCTTTGTTGAGAGCCTTGGGGCAAAGTATTCCCTCCTTTTGTAAATTCTTTGTACAATAAAAGGGGGACTTGATTGAATCAAAGGAGGTGAATTTAACTGCAGAGGTTTTGGGAGATATTAAAAGAGGGGGGGTTAGAAATGTTGACTTTTTAAAAACCTCTAAATATCAGTAGTAGGAAATGAAGATAAGATGGAATTTCTAAGCTTGGGAAATATCCTCTTACCTGCAAATACCGATATTACATATATTAAGAGTTGGTTCAAATATCCAAATGGAAATTGTTCAAATTTAAAAAAGTTCAATAGATTAAATATATTGTATCATAATATAATTTTTTAACATTGAGTCTGGAATTATCTCTCAAAACCTTTTGGCATCATATCCTACTGAACAAATTTACCTTTGGATTCGTTACAATCTGGATATTTGGGCTAGACTTGAATTGGTTCACACATGTGTAATCTTGCGATTCTCAACTTTTTTTGGGGGAAGAGATAAAAAAATAAAATAAAGCCGGGACTGGCACAAACTCTGCAGGTTATATACCCGGGACCCGGAGAACGTATGGTTTCATATGTGGACTAGGTAGTAGTGGTGGTGGTAGTAGGAAGAGGAGGAGGAGGAGGAGGTGAAGGGGAGCGATTTATCATCCAAGTATTTGTTGAACTTTTGTGTCTTTCGGGGAATAAGCTCTGCTTAAAGAAGGATACTTTGGAGAAGAGAACCAGATCCTTACCTCACACCTCTGCATTGTGTTCCTTGGCAGACTCTTATACAACTCCATCAGTGGAGTCCTCACCCCACCTTGAAGCCTTGTGCCATTCTCCCCCAAATGAAACTAACTTGCCCTTGCTCACAGTTCCGCACATCTAATTAATTCCAGGAAAAAAAGAAAAATCTCTCAAGTGTTTTTTCTCGTTTTTTTTAAAAAAAAGCATGTGCTTCGGAATATAAGTAGCGAATTTTGGTGGAGAGAATCGAGGAGGTCGGGAGGAAATGGTTTTTGGATGGGCCTTCCTCTTCCGTGATTTGTTTACACAATTAATGTGAGAGCTCCTGTAAATCGCCGATGTCGTCCTCATCGGTAAAGGTCGGCTACCACCACCACCGCCAAACAAACTTGCAGTCATATTCCGTGACTGACTCGTCGGGTTCCCAATGGATGGGCCTCACGGAAGAGAGAACCTAAGACTCTCAGGGTCATGGGAATCTCTTTGGTGGACCTCCAGAAGAAGAGTAAGTTTGGTAAATATCTCTCAGGTTATGACCTCATTCCTCCTACTCCTTTTCCATGTTTAAACAACAATAATTGGCTCTCCTGGGGTAACTTTTCAGACTTTCCCACGAGGAATCCCAATCATCTTCACAGTGGTGCTCCCCCTTTCACCGTGTAATCCTCCTTTGCAATCTCATCAAGGCTTATTAGCATATATTTTTGAATATCAAGTAGAATTTCCCTTACTTATGCCATATATCATTTAGCTATGTGTATTACATTCTTTATATTCGGGGAAAGGTGCGTGTTTGGAGCTATCAGAGTTGAGAAATGCAATGTTCTATAGTTTGTTACATTTCTCTCGGTTTAATATCCGGAAAATGGAATTAAGTTGACTTTCTCGGATTGACTATCAATCTGGAATTGGATTAAGCGAATTACTTTATATTTCAATATGTATACAATATTTTGGAGTATTTTATTATATTTATATATCATATAATTTATTTAAAATATTATATAGATTTTTTTATTTAAAATTTACAGAGTTCCCGCGAGGACGGTCGGGGAGACGGGTGTCCAGGTAAAACCCCTCCATTTTTTACCGAAAAACAGTCTAATGACGTAATATGTCAGGGCCACCGTCCCCGCCAGTGACACCAGGCATCTTCCTCCTCCGCCGCCCAGACACCTCCGATCCCGCCGCCACCTCTCTCGCCATGCCTTCCGCCTCAACCTCCGGAGCCAGAGCTACTCTCTCCAAGGGTGCTCACCGGAAGTGTCTCCCACCTATCACTACAGTCCAGTCGACATAACAGGTAACAAATAATCAAACAATCTCTAAATATAAAAAAAATGAAAATTTTAAACAAAAAATAGTAGCTTATTTTTTTATTTGAAAAATCATCGCCTAATTTGGCAGTCATAAACAAAAAATTTAAAAAACAAATATCAAAATTCAAAACTTTTTCAATATTGTCTCAAAATAAGGTCGTAGGTAATTAAAGAAATCATCAAAAAAGGGGCTACAAAGGTAGAAATTTTTAATTATTTCCACTTTTCCACCCCCGGGAAGGAAAAGTAAGTAAAAAAAAAGTTTGAGAGAAAGCAATTAGCGCAAACTTTGCCTAATTTGGAAGGAACCGGAGCCACTTGCATACTAAATGTGTCTGTACGCATATTATGTGTGTGAAAAGCCCTTTGAAGAATCTAGCTACGAGCGTCCATGAGTGTTCCCTACTTTATAATAGTTATGCCTAGATTAAATTGATATAAATAACTTAATATTCGGAGAAAGGGAGCTCAGGTGTATACCTACCTAGGGTATAAAGCAAGTACATGTGGTGGAGTGCGCGAGTTTAAAGTGGCAGACCCAGGGCCCCAGAGTAAGGAACTTGAAAGTTATATACTACCTACTTATTGATTATTTAAAACTGCCTTTAAATTATTGGCCACCTAATTAGCGAACTACCTTAATTATTCACTTTCATAGTATCCGCGTACTTATAAACTCTATATTCGTACCTATATAAATTCCTATGCAAAAATACAAATATTACAATAGCTATAGGATTCTTCAGACGAGGGGTCATCTATTATTGAAGATTCTGGCCACTTAATTTCAATCACTAGCTCTTAAAAACGGGCGAGTCGTTTAATTGAGATTTCCATTTGGGCAATGCATTTTCACCGTTGCAAGTTTGAAGTTTTAGATCGACCTTTTTAAAGAAGGCAGTGAATTCGATGATAGGATCAATTGCAATGGATCGCATCTATCGTAGGTGCTTTTTATTTGGTAACTTGCAGTAGTAGTACATTAAGGCATTAGTACTCACTGTAACATATTGGAATTAGGGTTTTCTTGGCCTGGGAGAAAAGCTTAGAGTATTACATAAATTGGAGAGACTCCCTTTCACAATTCATTCCATTCTCGTATTGTTCTGAGCTGCTACTCGATCACTACAGATGGATATATATGTATTCCAAGGGGTTTTAATCCCAGTTTAATGCACTACTGATCGGATATAGGGTACCCAAGTAGTATTCGAGGGTTGAGAAGACCATGGTCGAAAAGAGAAAGAGGGGTTAGACTCAAGATAAAGGAGCCCATTCGTGGTTGGGGCATATCCTCCACGGTATATGATTGAATAGGAAACTTTTCATCCGAATTTCGAAATCAAATTAAATTTGTGAATGAAATTGGAGAATTTTTCCGGGTCCAAGCCCCCTCATCCCTCCTCCTCCTCCTTTTTTACTTCAATCCAACTCACTCTATTTCAATGATAATAATATTGGATAAATCCTGGAATGCTGGTGGATTTAAATGCCCTTGGAATTTAATCTTAGCGCAATAAGAAATTCGAATGAGGCTTGACATTTTGTCAAGCCCCGTATGTAGAATGAATGGGCTAATCTTAAGAAGCTCAATTTCTGTTCTAGGTATTACTATTTTGCATTGGGGATATATCTGTATTGAAAAATCATTTGTTTTCAGTGTGGCCTCCTCCCTGAGTGACCTGAGCTATGATGTTGCGTAAGACTTTAGAAAAAAAGGACCTTTTCTAAGGATTTTATCATGTATTTCTTATTAATAAATTGGGTAGGATCCTTGAGCGGGCCTTAAGGACCAATGATGTGAATCGAGTGCGAAAAACCTTTGAGAAACATCGACACCGTTTTCAGGTATGCTTACTACTACTACTGATATTCGATAAACGATAGACCCTCATCCTCATTTATGCATTTCTTTTACTATTGAAAACTCCTTTGCTGAATTCAAATGCTTCTATAAGCAGCAATATCCGTTGAGTACTTTCTTGTACTTGGATTACAAATTCGAGAATATAGTATATCGTATAAATAGTATTACTACATTGTAATATTAGGTCCCTATCCTTTTCAACAAATAGAATATTCCATTTAACTAAATAGCCCGATTATAGATTTAAATAACATTTCTTCGAGCCACTCAAATGTGACTTGAATAACAAGTGTACACCTCTACAAGAAGAAGATCCTTTCATGTAGGCACTATTATCGGTATCAGTACATGGAGAGAATTAGGTGAATTAAGCCTTAGGATTTATGGGCTTGGAATCCTTTTTAAAAATAAAGACATTTTTAAACCACTACTCGAATGGGCTTAGGTGTATATTGAAATAATTGAGGATAGATTTGGCTACTCAGGAGGTCTCCTCAATAGGAATATGTATTTAAAATATTCATTTCAACGCTCATATCCTCCAAAATCGGTGAATAATGCGGGGAGAAATTGTCAATATAAATTTCAAGCCAGATGGAAATTCAAATTCAGGATTTGCAATAAAAATATCACAAAGTTTTGGAGGATTTGTTTGAAAAAAATGTGCTAAAGTATTCTCGTATTTGGCAGTTGATTGAGAAACCTGGAGGAGAGGAGGGTCCACCGCCACCAGTTCCGGGCACATCTACATCCTCCAATCGTACCAAATCCCGGCCAAGTGAGATTACCACTGAACCTGAGGAGAATCCTGTAGTTTTCACAAATGCTCTTCATCTTGCTGGTATCGTACATATGGGGTAATGACGCTTTTAAGATTATTATATTGCATATATTATTTGAATACAGTCGAATGGGGTGCAAATGATGTACTACGATATCTTCTTCGAGAAGGAGTGGACCCAAACAAAGCTGGAAAACTCCCTGATGTATATGACATTTCGGTAGCTGGATCTAGATCCGCCTCAGTCTCAGCCTGGGGTTCCGGTTGTGTCTTTTGTCCACCTTCTCCGAGGAATCTTAGCCGAGATGTATCCCCCTCCCGTGAGATTTGTAAAGTATTTTCTCGAAATTCTTCAAGAAATGTCTCCTCCGAGTCATCCCGTTGTGTTTCCCCATGTAAAGACCGTGTATGGTCAGCCAAACCTTTCCCAGATCCAGTATCCCCCTCGCGTGAGATTTGTAAAGTATTTTCTCGAAATTCTTCAAGAAATGTCTCCTCCGAGTCATCCCGTTGTGTTTCCCCATGTAAAGACCGTGTATGGTCAGCCAAACCTTCCCCAGATCCGCAAACTAGTGCCAATTTAAGGAGGGAAGCCTTCCGTAAAGTTTCAACTACCCCAAGGTATGACCCTGAACGAGGAGACTCTTCAAATGGGGATGGAGAGGGTCATCACTCTGGAGCCAACTCGGATATCCGGCCAATTATATCAGTTGTATACTGTGCTTCTGAAGAGAGGCGTCGTTCCTCATGTGCAAGGCCACCTGGAGAAATCCTACCCTCTGGCTCATCCTACGATGGACGAGACGAGGAATATTCTCCAGGTACAAATTTTTAATTTCTCGTAAAAAAATACCCGTATAATTTATTGAATATTAGTGACCCAAGGCGAGGCAAATTATGCTTTATTTTTTTCTAAATTATGCTTATTGGCATTTCAAATTATGCTTTTTAAAAAGTTCAAAATTATGCTTTATTATGCTCAAAAAATTCAATTTTTTTACTCAAAATCATAAAAATTCTTTCAAAAATTGTCTAAAATGATCATCCTGTCAAAAATATAAGGGTTTTAATGATTTTAAACAGGCAAAATTAGTAAAAATTGTAAGTTTTATAAGGATATTTTGCCTATTTTTCATGGTTGGTCAAATTCATAAGAAAAATTTCAAAAAATTTCAGAAAAATTTGCATATTTTTCAAAAAATTGTGCCGAATTTTGTGATTTTTCCGTCATTTTCCCCGAATTATGCTTTTTTATGCTTTTAAATCCAAATTATGCTTTAAAAAATTGGCCAAATTGACCTCTCTTGAGGTCAAACGGATATTTTCAAAGTCTTAGGTGGGGATTCTGGGGTTATTTTGATTATGCTTTATTATTCTCTAATGCTATATGCCTCGCCTTGAATTTATACATTACATTTAAATAAATAGGTATATTACATTTAAAACCTCCCATTAGGAGGCCATAAAAAATCAGGGCTAAATCGACGGGTGAGCTGGGTCTCCTCGCTAAGAGAGCCCACGGACAAGACCCGGATGTCACTCACGGCACGGCTCAAAAAGCAAAAAATGAGACTCCCACGCCAAAGGTCTTTCTCATTGGAATCTGAGCTGGAATTGAGAGCTGGAGCAAAACGAGCTATAGGTGTATCTGGGGCTCTACAATCTCTGAGGGAAGCACGGAGGTCAATCTCTCTAAAGTCATCACCCTTACACTTTCCCTGGCATTTTCGTCGTGAAAGCTCTTCAGCAATGCGAGAGGGTGGAGTTTTTGCGGAGCTACGAAGGAGTTCAGAAATATTTCGAAATATACTGCTGTCCATTGCAGGGCGTGAGGAATCTACTCCAACTGGTAAGAAATTCAAATAATCTCTAGAAATTATGAAATTGCTCGTAAATAAGACCCATATTTTGCATCTGTCGAAGGAGCATTAAAAAGTTCGGCCCCTTCTTGAATCTCGGCCGCTTTTCAGTCAAAAGCAAGGATGGTATCCAGTGGATAAGACCTATCCAGTGGATATCCGGATATCCGGATTTTTGGATATGTTTTTTGGCCTATCCAAATGGATAAGTGGATAGGTTTAATTTTAATTGACTTTAAAACTCAATTTCCGAGAAATTTTAGCATCTAAAATTGTGTTTAATTGATTCATATCGATTAATATATATTAAATATACAATATCCAATCATTTTTAAGTTTTTAAAATCAGTTTTAAAAAAATTTAATTGCAAAAATTAGCCTAATTTCTGACCAAACCTATCCATTTTCAACCTATCCACTGGATATCCACTATCCAGTGGATATCCAGGTGGATATGTTTTTTGTTATTATCCGGATAATAGCCATCCTTGGTACTAAAAACTGTGAGATTTGGAATGGAAATCTGTTACAATGAATAAGAAATTCCGAGAGTGGCTCGAATTAAATAGCCTACATGTACAGGGTTTCAAGTTGATGTGTTTGTTTATGGCCGAGGAAAAGTTTGTGTGAATTAGAGTCAATTATCGGAGGAGCAGCTCACTACTCAGACTAATTGGCCGGCGTTGAGTATGAGTATATATAGGGAAATGCTAGGGTCTACTTATAGATTATTGACCGAGAATGAGAGCTACTTTGAAAGCGGAGAATTCGCATATCTTGAATAATGTAGCATCATTTGAGGATGACATTCGATTCGCTCACCCGAGTCTCTGACAGCCTTCTTCTTTGTTACTACCTTCCTAGTTGCCCAAATATTTGGTTCCTGCCACTCACAAAATCGGTTTGATGAACAAAATTGCCCAGTATAGTTATAAACTTATAATACTATGTGCTGTATGGCTATCTACGGAGGTAGACCGTTGGACTGATGATGAGAAAAGTGAATAATTGATGGGCAATATTATGGTTTATGAGGAAAAGGAACAAGTTTTATGCAAAGTAACTCAATACTTGGATTTTAACTACTTATTCCTATCTAAGTAGTATAGTATCTGAACATTTGCATTTAATCGAGGGCCTTCTCCTACCACCAGTTAATGTTATTTCATTATTAATTTTAATAAGAAAAAGGAAAAGTCGAATAATAGCCAAAAACTTTCAGTTTTAGCTTCTAATTAAGAATAATCAATGAAGGGGGTTTTTTTAATTGATATCTACTATTCTACTGTATATCCTTGCAAGTTTCTCCCTTTGTACAAGAAAAGGAAATCGATCCTAGGAATGGTGCAGAGGCTATTTACATTTTGGGTTCAAAATAATGACACTTGATGATGATTGAAGCCACTTAAAATATACAGCAAATATATTGCACAAGATTTTAGTCATCGCGTCAGTCGAGGGCCGAAGAGAGAAAGGCTCATAAATTAGTTAAATTGCTTGTTTTGTTTTTGTTTGAAGAAGGACCCGGGTGAATGAGAGAGAGTATGTATTTCTTCAGTTAGAGTCCTCTAAAATAATATGACTATATCCTTTTATATTAGTAAATAAGATATTTAATGGGAGAGTAAATAAATCAAGCACCTACTACCTTTGCTAGCTAGATATTATCGTATTAAGCATACCTAGATATTACTACAATTGCATTTCGACATATAATACTACCATTTAATACGTAGGCTAGATGGGCGTGTCTTATACTTTCTCTTATCGATATTTTAAGCTAGATACTCTATATTTAAAATTTAAAATTAACTGTATAAAATTAAATGCAAATCTATTTTAAGCCTATAACTGTCAAATTGCACTCAATTACCCCTACATTATTTTTTAGCCCGTTCGAATTCTCACAATTTAAGAAAAAACGAGCTATAGTGTTTGATATGTCTGTCCGTCTGTGTGCATGATAAACTCTCGAACGCCTAGACCGATTAATCTCAAACTTTTTGTATTTCGATATCCCCCATTATAAACTTTTCAAGGTCATATTTTTGATTTTTTGCACGGTTTTTCGAATTCGGTCCAATGATAAAAGTTGTAGAGGAGGTTTTCAGGAAATTATCACCCTGCAAAAAGTTTCTTTTGTTTAAGCCTAAAGGGTCGAAAACAACCCCAAAGCAGGAATTTCGGAACCCTTTTTTGCGGAATATTTAAAAGCATATATTCAAGCTTTGAGGGTTTATTAGAACCTATAAGTGCTATGAAAAAAATTCAGTAAAATATTCTTTCCAAATGAGAACGGGCTTCCTACACGGTTTACCCGATTTATAATCTGATTTTTTTTTAATCTATTTTTTTCAGATGAGGACCAATATGATATGGAGGGGAAAGACCTTAGTTTTTCATCACTTTTAGCAGCACATGGACGTCGTCGCTCTGAGCGTTCTGTATCCTATTCTTCATGTTCTTGGTCAGATGTGTCAATTGGCCCTGAGACGCAGGCAATGTGCCGAAAACCACTATCTGTGAATCCTTCCATTTCTAAAGGCTTCCTCGTAGTCGCTGTTGAACCCAAGGGGCGGGAAATCACTTTTGTGGAACATTACACTTCAATGCAATTCATGCAACT
>JAAZTK010001753.1:0-12988 GCA_036507255.1 Megalothorax incertus
TCGTAAAACCCAGGTTCGGGAGGGAAATTAATGGGAATTCGGGGGGTTCGGAGTTGGACTTTGGTCATAAAATGGGGCTCTTCTTAAGATTAGCCCTGGGTTCGATTCCCCAGGGGGTTTTCCGCCATTAGAAGGCCTTTAGCCAGACGGTTTTAGGACTTTCTGCATTATTAAAGCCTTAAGGCAAAAGGCTATTGCGTAGGGCTAGGATCCGAAATCCGTCGAATCTGATCCGATCAAGTCTGAAATCCCAATCAGAATATTTAGAATCCCACTTGGGATTCGAAAAATTCGGATCCGAAACGAGTTTGTTTTGAAATCAGATGGGTTTCTTAAAATTAGGACACCCATCCGACCAGATTCATCCCAACAATCCCACGGATTTGGCCTTCCGGGAATCCGATCCACTTGGGATCGGATCCGAAATTGATTCGAATCCAATCCGAGGCGTTCGGTTGGTTGCCGAATCGGATTTAATTTATCGCCCTCTTAATCCCAATCCGAACGAACGGATCCCAGTTTACTCCGAGCTCGGATCGGATCTGGGAAAATTTAGCTTCGGATCCCAGTTCTGCTCTTTTCGTGACTTTCTTCCCGCATGCCCATTTTACGACCCCCGGAATCCCGCCCAAAATTCTGGAGAAACCCGAAAAAGCCATTATCCCCGAATTGGCATTAATATTTCCAGACCCAAGGGCTAAAAAGCCTAAAAACTCTCCCACCCAACCCTTTGATTATACGGGGAACAGGAGTCTTTATTTTTTTATTAAATAATTAACATTACAAAACAAATACAAAATTTAACATCGGGGAACATATGCAGCTCCCGTAAAAATCGTCCAAAATTCAATATCGGGACAAATCTGGAGGGGAAATAAAAATTGTAAAACTTTGAATTCCCAATATATGTACGAGTAAAATTGTGATAAATTAAAGAATTATGCAAATCCTACCTTGGTGTATCTGGAATCCAATTAGATAGCTAGGGGTTGTTTTTAATGCAATTTAATTAGAAATTAGGTGTGTAAAACACGGGGTTTATTGCAGCCATTTCAAATGGGGGTTTAAATGGATAAAATCCACCAAATTGGACATAAATCCATTCCATTTCAAACCACGGTCTAAATCTGCACATTTTCAAAATTCTACCAAAGGTAATATAAAACTCTTTCCAACTAGTACTACGAATCCCTTGTTCTCAAGTCCCTAAAAGTCCCTTAAACTCCATGCAAAAATGGGAGTATTTTAAACCTGGATTTACACATAAAAAATGCACTTGAAATTAGTGGGATTTAAATGCCCATTAGGATTAAAATGAAACAAAATTCGTTCATTAAAAATTAAACAGATACGAAAGGGTTCTTGGTGTACTTTGATAATTAATAAATATTGTATTAGGTTGAGATGCCAAAAACATACTAAATCTTTCCCAAAAGATTTGAAATGTGCTTTTTGTTCCTCGAATCCCCATCCAAATGTAAAAGGGTTGTTTGCATTCATCAAAAGGTGGGTAAAGTGTTGAATTCCCTTCAAAATAATCTCACCTTTTAATTCTCATATTGTATATCTTGTATCTATTCATATGTAGGAGTATTCGAGTGAGATCTTTGGTTTGTTTGCCGTGTTTTTTGTATAAAGAAAGAAAGATACGAAGGAAGAAAGGATTGCTTTTTGGGCTGAGAATTGTGAAGAGTTTCACACCAAAGTGTCTAAGCCCTTCGGCCTTTGAGGTATCTATTTGTACCTAGTATACAAATGTTTCATTTGTGGAAATAAGGCATTCCAAAAGATATATTTACAAATCTTGATATAAGGAATTAGACATAATTACAAGATATACATAAGATAGGGGTGAATTTGAGAGATGGAATGAGCAAAGATTTGGATAAGAAATTAAATACTTTAGAATACATTTGAAACTTGATTTGTGAGGACATTTGGAAATAAACCGTGGGAAATCAATTATTCTTAATCCTATTAATTCTTTTAGTCAATACAGGTCTAGTATTGTATCATGATTATCATAATATTTATTTTGAAAATGAATCATCGAATACTGGATGTGTTAAATGCCGTTTGCAAACTATTCATTTGAATCCACCGCGAATTTGTTTAATTAAAATAGATATGTCCGAATTCTCCTCCACAAATAATTAATATTATATTAGTTGGTTTTTAAATATATCATCATTGAGGAAAAAAATGCTAGTATTTTTAGAATTTTTAGAATATTGCAAATTTGTGCGGATTCTGTATTTTGCGTGTAGTACGACATCTTCGTTTCAATTTTGCAAACTTTTGCAAAACTGGAGCCCCATGCAAAAAATCCTTATAATATTCACACTTTTAGGAATTTTTTTTCGCAAAATCTCCAAAATTCCATTTTACAAAATATTTCTAATTCTAAATAAAATTCAAAATTCCCCCATATTTTACACAATCAAAATCAGAAATTATCCGAAATATTTTAATGAAAATTGACTTAATTTAGAAATGATTTATGGCGGATGGGCCCTTAAAACGAATCAATTTTGCAATATCGAAAATCTGAATAAACACATTTTTCATAAAAATTTTAATTCCCTTGTTCGTAAATATTTATTTATGAAAAATAGGGTATTATATCTATTTTAAGTTAAATAAACTGATTTAAAGCTGTTATAAACTCATTGGAGTTTAACCCACGCTAAAATCCCAACCCTTTAAAAAGCTTGACAAATGCTGATTTCCTAGGGCTGGGATCAGAAATCCCTCAAATCAATCCGAGGATCGGATTGATTCGGATCGGATAGAAAAATCAATCAGCAAATTCCCGATTTACTTTCGGATAGGAAAATCTTAATCCCAAGACTATCGGATTTAAGAATTTGCTCATTTTAGCTCAGATTATCTGAAAGATTTTTGGATTGATTTTCTCAATCTCAAAATTATAATCCGATTCTCGGATACAAAAATTATCAATCAGATTGAATCGAATCGGGATTCAATGTAACCAAAATCAAAATCCGAACATTTGGAGAATCGGATTAAAAAATTCCTCCAATCTGATCCGAATTTTATTTTGTTCAATCCGAAGTCGAATCAGAATGGGAAAAATTGTCTTCGGATACCCTAACAAATTTCCTATAGGATGGCCATTGCAATAAAAAATCGCATTTCTGTGAATTTGGTTCCCCATCGGCCAGGAGCTCAAAGGTACCTTTAAATACCCCCAATTCAATGGGATTTGCATACAATAAAACTTCCTAATTTTTCAAGGCAAGTCCCGAAGGGGAGGCAGAATCTTGGCTCCTGTTTTTTACTCTTCTCAGCCAAAGGAATTCGCAAAAATTGTAAAAATGTCAACCGGAGCCTTAAGGGTCCCCAAATGAAGATGCAAAAGGGGATTTTGTGAATTGTTTGCAAATTTAGGAATTCAGGCGGGGATTTCCCGGAAGGCGGAACATGGATTTATTAGCTTGGCCCGTGCCCTTTAACCTTCAACCTACCCTTAAGTACCCTCATTTCTACTAACGATTCTCAGCATTTTTTAGTGTGTAACATATTCTTATGAAGAGTTCTAACGCCCTTTGCTCTCCTGAATCTATTTTTAAGAATTTACTCTATATTTCCTTCATAAAAAATCTTACTGGCATTGAAAGGGTATAAAATGAAACATTTAAAAATCAAAATTTTTTAAAGTTTAAGACCTTAACATTTCCCTTTAAAACTCATAGAAAAATGGCCAGAAATAGCGCATAGATGGCGAAAATGCCCCTATTTCAAGGGGGATTCGCAAAAAGGTTGCTTTTTGCGCAATGCCTGGGCGCCAGAATGTTTCGAGTTTGGGAGAAGGGATCGTTAAATGTCTGTTTTGGATTTATGGGGATTTTGCAAAGGTCTTTCCTGGCCAATGCAAGGGTGGCTGTCGGATGAGGAGGAGGGTGGCAGCCATCGCGGTTCGCAGATCCACACATGCTTACTTCAATGTATTTCATTTGTATACGGATTTTACGAGCACTATTTCAAACTTTTTCTTTTACGACCCCCAAACTTCCTCCGAACAACCCCCCGTGTGCAAAAAGTATTACAATTCCCCGACAATTGCTAATATTTCCCTTATAGGTACGGAATACTAATAATACATTTACCATTCAAAATGAATTTGGGGACTTATCCTAAGATTTACGGAGAGGAAATATTTGCACATTTTGAAACATGCACTATCTTTCAGGCGGAATACTTGCAAGGGATAAACTATCTACTTATAGTAGCACAAATCATTAAATCCAGATGAAATTTTGGGATCTTGGGTCGGAATTTTATTTTTTTTTGTTGTTTATTTTTAAAAATTCAAATATCTAAATCTTTAAATGCTTCCAAAATATACCTATAATACGAATTTGAAAAGTCATTAGGTATGACGATGAACTTAAATTAATATTTAAGCAGGATGTCTTTAAATAATAATTATATGGCATTTAAATTCAAAAGAAAAGTAAGAAAATAATTTTAAATGTTTCATTTTAAATCGAAAATTAAAAGTAAAAATTATTCTTATTTTTATTCAGAATCCAAAACTAGAGCTGCAAAATGCATGGATAAAATTCATATTTTTTAAGCTCGCTCAAACATTGAAAAAATTGTTATTCAAAAATTGCACATTTACCAAAAATATGCACAGTTTGGGTTATACCTTTGAAAATCACTAAAAAATGTTTTTTTATTTGCAATTTTTTTGTTAAGAATTTCATTTTTGAATAAATTGATAAAAATTGAATTTGGGGCATAAAAATGCTTTCATAATGCATTAAAAACTACATTTTAAACCAAAATTTTCCCCAATTTGAAATAATTTCGGATTATAGTATTCGGATCGGATTGCTACGATTTTCAAACCGATATCCGAACATTCGGATTGGATTTTGATAAAAAATCCTATCCCAATTTTTCGGGTGGAGCACCCAAAATCCCTAGGATTTTCGGATCAATCTGGTCAGATAAATCAGACAATTGTCCTATTTTCAAGATTAAATATTGCAAAACTATTGATAAAATTGTTTTCAAGAATATTATTATAACTTGATAAATATTATTTTGTGGGATATTTATCAAATAATTAATGTCTACTGATAGTTATATGGAAAAATAAATGTTTTCGGATATTTTAGATTTAAAATCCAAACGAAATTTAAATAATTACTAGCATGGCCAAAAACATTAAAAGTTTTAAAGCTTTGACTATATTTTGTTGTTTTAAATTTTTGCTTTATTTAATTAAGAAATTTGTAAAATATCAATTAAAAATACTATAATACGATATTTATAAAATGTATCCCTACTTAGGATTAGGCTAATTGTAGTGCAATAAAATACATATTTTTTTAAAAATTGGATTCAATTGTTTTTGTATAAAATCCCCTTTAAATATTATATATAGATTAAGCCTTTCTATCTATTGTAAAATAATCATATTAATCAGGAGGAAACTACCATTTGAAAAATACAATACTTGAAACAGTAGGGAAATGAAGTTAAAATCCTAGATATGAAACAGTACTTAAGAACAAAAGATAAATGCAACCTCATTTTAAGGTAAGCAACTTTATAATTTTATATTAAACACATTGCCCAATAATACAAGCGAGTTCAATATATTTATAAGGCGAATCCAAATCCCTCCAATCTCTAAAAATATGCCAAGTTTGAATTTATTTTGTCGATGATTTTTATAAAATTCCAAATTATAAATAATAAAAGGACTTTATATTGCAATACGCCGTATGAAATATATTTCTACATTATTTAATTATTAAATTCTTTTAAAGATTTGGAATCTGTCCTGTGGTTGAAATAAATATAGTAGTAGAAAGTTTTAATTTGAACATTTTAAAACCATTTGGGAGAATCGTAATTTTAAATTAAGTCGATTTTTGCATTCAGAAATTGACATTTGGTGGGAATATGACAAGGTTGCATGGTCAAAGGGCTCCGAAACCCGGAGGTAGCTGGGAACGGAGAAACCGGGATTTGCGATTGGAGTCTATGCATTAAGGGTACCCAGTTTTATCCCTTAATTAATCAATTTAATTAAAAATCCCACTTAAAATCCCAGGGAGAACGAGACGGAGATCCCAGGGAATTTTGGCATGTGCGAACAGAGTTTTGCAATGGCCGAGGGGCCCTTAAACCTCCCCTTATCATTTTATTCGCAATTCTGCCATTACTAACACCCGTTAAAAATACCCATGTGGAAATTCCAAACCTCCAAATCCTGAATAAACACAAATTCAAGCACTTTTGATCCCATTTTATGCTTTTTCAGCACTTCCCACCCAAAAACAGTTGAATAAACACGGGGAAATCAATTAACCCGGGGCTGTAAAACTCGGAGATATTACATCCTCAAGGCGGATATGAGGATATCAAATGGCCCGGGTGTAAACACTCAATAAAACCGGAAACCCCCGACTCAAAGATGGAATTTTACGCGTTTTTTCCCGGGTTTATTTCCCCAAATTCCGGATTTTTGCAATTTCCTCGGTCATTTCCTCCAATTCCGGTAATTTGCAAGGGTTCCGAGTGGAGCCTGTGACTAAAAGGGCTAAAATGCTATACAACCTATGGGAAGGTTAAGGGGATTTTACGAGCTCCAAGAAATGGATCTTGTCTCCGTTTTTACGACCCTCGGAGGAAACCCCGTTTATGGACCCCTGGGACATTCGGATGACAATTGAAATTTGCTTACCCGGAAAAACACCCCGCTTTTTATTCCCCGAAGACATCTCCGGAAGATTCGAATATCCCCAAAAACCCATCAGAAATTCCTAAATTCCTCGGGGGTGACTCCGAAATTGTTCAAAATCAACCTATGGGTTTTCCATATGCACATTTTGAAGGTATTCCCAATTTCTCACTAAAAAGTGGCATTTGCAATGCCTTAACCTTTAGTAGATGGCAAGATGCACTAAAATGTACTTTAGATTGAACTTTGGATGTGATTTGTGCTAATATTTGTCAGATATTAATAATTGTGGATAGACAAGTGAAGGAGGATAGTCCACGGAGGATGTCGAGAGGAAACTGAGATGTCTCTCGAGTTTGATGGACACTTGGACAGCCGCTCATTTCTCAAATGCATATTTAAATACAATATTAATCAAAGATTCATACTCTCAAATCGGCCTAATATCTATGATATATGTACATGATAAAGATGAGCATTTACCTATATCCTAGGTGTATTAAGTGAAGGGAGCCGGCTTTGGCTACTGTTTTTTACCCAGTCTGGAATTATGCATATTAAAAGGACCCCCAGGGGGTTAATTTCAGGAGAAATTCAAAGCCTCCCAGAATCCCCTAAATAAACTTAATTTATGCATTGCTAATTGAATGGAGATTTAATGGGAAATTAAAAGCATTTTAAGCAAAATTATCGCGTCTTGTGCCGTTGTGATTTATTTTAAGATAAATCGAAACAAATAAATTATAAAAATTAGTTGTCTATTTGAGAAAAGCCTTGTTCGATAATTGCGTAAACTAATATAGGGATTAGGGATAGTCTAAGCTTGGAAAGGGTTTAAAATGGTTTGTATAATAATTTGTGAGAAATGATGTAAATATACACATTTGAATGAGAACACGAGATGCATAGCTAATTAAATGAAGATGTTTGGAGTGGTAAAAAAGTGGGAATTTAAGTCCCTGTCAGCCGAGTCAGCCGAATGATTGATTGGCCGGTTACCTTAAAGGATTCTCTATATCAAACCCTACAATATATTAATCAAATGACATGACATCCCCAGAAGTTAATCCCAACAATGGTCTTAACAATGCCTATGCTGAGGATTTGAACCTGGGAGTAAAGGGCGTCAATTTACGACCATCATCACACTAATATACTTCCAATTATAAATCCCATAAATTATATGCCTTTATGCCCTTTTTATCAATTTATATCTTAAATCATGTACATAATTTAAATTCCTACTAATTTTTCGAAGATTTTGTCAAAGTATCTATTTAAATCGATTAAAAAGTCACAGTTCAAAGGGCAGTTTAACACCGATTCAAATAAATCCTACAATTTTTGCGAGAATATTTCATATTCAGATAAAGTGTTGTTTCATATTAAATGCATTAAATTTTAAGGAAATTATAATTTCTCAAATTAAAAATTTTAAAATGTTGATCAGATCCTTGTTATTCCTATCTCTTTCCCGGGTATTACTCAATGTCAAGAGCCGCTCTCTAATGAACATATCAATGTCAGATATATAATAATTCATCATACGTATTATACAATATATTGTACAATACATATGAACTACATATCGCACATTAATCAGTGTATTTTTGTTTTATTTAATTTTTATTGAAATCAAGTATAATTTCAAACTTTTACAGCCGAAACACCCCATCTTTAAAATTATTATTTAGATGGAATTAAGCACAATTTTTTATTGAACGGAACCTAATATTTTTAAAGAAAAATTTAAAAATGTAGCTTACCTTTAAATAGAAGTGGATGAAGATAGGAGGGTTGAGGAATGCAAATTTTTGAGGGTTTAAAATTCCGGGTAAATTGCAAAGGAAGATAACTAACTAGACTCTGTTTGAAGGTGGTTTGTGGAGATTCTAATGTTTAGTTCATGTTTGTAACTTGCAATTCCTTATTCTTGCCCTTTGGGAGGAATGGGGGAAAAGAAAGATCCTTTTTGGGGTCCCTGATTGGCCAAGGGGTCGTTAAACCGCTCGAAAAGCACCCTCAAACCCTGATCCACCCACAACCCTTATTCTTATCCCATGTAATACTATTATTGTATACCAGGCATTGCAAAAATAACCTATACATTTGAAACTGCATTTGAAACATTGCATTCCGTATTTCAAGTAATCTTTAAATATTCAATATATAGTTTTGATATACCTACCTATATTTTTAATCAGCAAATTTCTTGTTCTAATCATTTTATATTTTAAACGTATTCAAAATTAACCAAACGGGATCTTTAAAACAATATTTTTTTCAGAATTTCTACAATTTTTATTTTGAACGGGCTTGGGTTCCGCATGGAACTCGCAGCTAAAATCCGGATTTGCTCCCGAAATATTCCCAAATAAATCCCACCGAGTTTTGATTATATCTGAGAATGTGTAATAGCACCTATTTTATAGATACCTTTTATTTAGCGATTTTATTTTTGTTGGATTTAATTTAGTTTCATTCATCGAAATTAAAATAACTATATTTTAAATATATTTTAAACTTTCATAAAAAACAATAAATATGGCGAAATAATTTGGAAATATTAATTTTTTACCTTACTAATCCCAGCATTGATTTTATGCTTTTAAGACTTATAATACGAGTACCTACACATTAATTAACGAGCTATAAATCCAAAATGTTTGTTTTTCCAGTTTTCCAACTTCAAATTTTTCGGTGGGAAAAAAGGGGATTTTCCGGTGGGAATCGGATAAATTCGCTGGGATTTCCTCCGGGAAATTCTGCTTATAAAAATACAAAAATATTCATATTTAGCAATTTTTCAGATCGAATTTTTGCGAATTTTCGAATAAAATGTCGAATCCTGCCATTTGCAAAATGTGTGGGATTAACTCGGATTATCCCTGGAATTCCCTCATGCCCTTAAGGGGTCCTTGAAGCATTGTTATCACCCCTGGAGAGACTTGTAAAAATCCTTTTTCCATTATTTACACAGTACTCTTTCAAATGCAGGCCCTTAAATCAGACTACCAGAGCCCCACACAAAAGGCCATCAAATAAAGGGCAGTTTCAAATTGAATTTATCTATGTCTCTCCTCGTCCTTGTCCACTCCTAATGACCCTTAAGAGCCACTTAATGAACTCTAAATCTCTTTATTCCACCATTCCAATTGAATTTATGGGCACTTTTCAACGACCCGTGGCCCCCCTGGGCTCAAGACCAAATAAATCCATATTAAATACCATTTAATCTACACTTTGGGAACCATTTAATGGACACTTAAGTCCCCACATTAGTACTTGGACACTCCAATGCTTCATCCTACCCTTAAAAAAAATTTTGAAGTTTTAAATTGTCGCCTAATCTTCTTAAGGGTTGAAATTTTGAATACAAAGTGGCTAAAACTTGAATACTATCATTTCTTGTCATCTGACCCTTAAGACCCTTCAATACGAATTTTTGGGGTCTAATTCTTAAGCTTTCAAAATGTGCATATAGGCTTATAAGGGCTATAGGGAGGTAATTTAAGGGTCTGTTTCCGAAATGCTTGTAAAAAGGTAGTAAATATTTAAGGATCCAATCAACATTTACAAAATATTTTTAGTATTCCGACCCTTAAGGTTTTAGTCCCCTTTTTGCGGTGTATTAATGGAATGGGCCCTTAATTTGAAGTCCCAAAATACAAAGTCCTTTTGAATTTTAACTACTTTTTTATGATTTACAGATTTTGCTATATAATTTTGTATTACAATTTACAGCGGAACAAATTACGGCTTCTTTTTTTTGAAGAACATTCCCTTAAGTTATTGGCATTTCCAGTTGGGTAGTAAATAAAACGGGAAATGAATGTCAGAAAAAAGGATTTGCAATATATTTAATATTTGCCATCGACTTGTACTTATAGTATTAGAAAGAAGTAAATTGCAATGTTGAAGAGTCTATAGATAAGCCCCATGCAATTTACATTGCAGGTCCTTGTAATATTTTCTGTGTATTTCTTCCCTGACTAAAAACTACTAAAATTCAATGTTAGTAAAGGGAGGAAAACTCTTTTTTTTGCCCTTAAGGATTTGGGGACCTTTTGACCTCCGAAAGGAATGGAAGGTTTCTTAAATTGTATTCAAATTACAGTGGATTTTATGACTCTAAAAAAGTTGAATCCCATTAGCAATTGCAAAAGGAAGTTTGCCTTCTTAAAATCCTAAAATGTTTTTTGAAGGAAGTCTAGAGCTATTTTTATTTCTTTTTAAAAATTTTTCGTTTATTCCTATACTTTTTAAAGGCAGTTAAAGGGAGCATTCCCATCTCCGATCAATATCCGAGAAGTCCCCCTCACTGCAACGGCTTTGCCCACAGAGAAAGGATCCTGAAAAAAGAAATACCTAATATCATTTATGTTTTTGGAGATATATTGAAATAGTAAGGATTTACGTGTTTTAATGCCATTTGAATATTTTTGTGAACAAAAGCATATATATTTTTTTTAAATTAGTTAATTTCCTGGTGAAGAAATTTTATAATTGGTTTAAAATATGCTATGAAAAATAGGGCTGTGACCCGAAGTAGGTATTTTTATTAAATTTTTTTATGTGGATTTTGTGCATTTTTCTTTAGCTAATTAAAATGTTTTAATTGAATTTATTATACATTTAAATTAGCTTGTACATTTCGGAAATCCAATCTTAATATTTAAAAACCTTTATAAAAAAATAGTACATAATAAAGTATTTAATATTTATGTGGGGTCATTGTCATGTACCAGGACAGAGTATTAGAATCTCTTTTAAATTTAATTTCAGCATTTTGTTCGATTTTGGGGAATAGTATCCCATCAGGTCCAATTGGGGCGAAGGAGCCAGAGATTACTTGATGACCAAGCCATGTAGCCAGATAGATATTTTTCAAATATTTCATCCTCAAAAGTGTCTCGACATCCCTCTTTTCCAACAATGGAGTATTCTCCGATAAAGTAATCTCTTCCAATGCAAATAGACTCGTTACAATTGTATCTGCCAAATTCCCACGGATGTCACAGATTCTAATATCCAATATTTTTAAGTTTGGTAAATTCTCATGACTAATGTTCACATCTCCAGGATTAATTTCCAAATTCCAGATCTCTAACACTTTCAAATTCTGTAATGTATTAATTTGGGGTAGTTTGAAAATACAATCCTCACAATCATCTCTAAAACGCGATTTGAAATATTCACATTTCCCAGATGCTTTATCCTAGAGTTAATCACAAAAATTAATTTAATAAAGATTTTATATATTTTGAAAATCACCTTTTCGTGCCTAAACCGTAATGTTTGTGTGGCTTTGCATTTCCTTAGGATTTCTGGAATTTTTTTGCAAGAAATATTCCAACATATTAGAATTTCAACCGTATAATTTTCATTGAGAGAAGACAATCTTTCAACATTCTTTTCATTCACCCAAAAAAACGCACTCGTAATTTCAATCTCAGCTATATTTAGTTCAGGTGGCGCTGAAGCTCCCTCTCTCAAAATATTCAATGATTTTGCCGTGAAAAATTCTTTAATATTTTTTAAGAATTTAGGCATGAATTTATCCGAATTTGAACTTTGACCTTCTTGTGGTTTTTGGCTTTGATTTTCTTGAAATTCCCGCCAAATTTCTGAGCTGAGATTCCCGTTTCCTTTCCTAATATCATCCAGTAAAATTTTAATCCTCGCAAAAGGTGGTCGCAGATCCTCTCGAACAAAAATATGCTCCAAAAGTGTTTTGATTCCTTCTGGAATTCCTTCGGGGATTTCAAATGACATTGGATTTTGACCTGAGCCAAGAGCGGTCTTAACTTCCTAAAAACAAAATATTTAATATTTAATTTATTAATTTATTAAATATTTGTAATGTCTCAAAATTCGAAATTTTAATTTCCTAATTACTTCATTGTTCATGCTTTGATAAGGGACTTTCCCTTTGTTCCAAATTTCCCAAAGAGCGACCCCAAAAGACCAAATATCCGAACTTTTGCTAAATTGATCCCCAGGTTTAAGACATTCGCGGGGCATCCACCTATATTGAATTATTGTTGTTTCCGCTATCTGAAATTAACCAAATCTCATAAAATTCATTCAATTTAGGCATAAAATTATATATTAACTGTGTAATGATCATGATATTCATCAATTATTTTGCTCAGCCCAAAATCCGATATTTTTGCTTGATATTTTGAATCAATAAGAATATTTCTCGCAGCCAAATCTCGATGTATTATATCATTCTCATGAAGATATGCCATTCCACATGCT
>JAAZTK010001754.1:0-12986 GCA_036507255.1 Megalothorax incertus
TAAATTTGAGATTTACCCAGCTGCAGCGGATTATGTAATTATCGGACTTATATGATTCATAGCTAGTTCTATATTAATCCGATTAATACAAAGTCAATAAAGAATATATATAATCATTTCCATAAATCAATCGCCTGTAAATTTGCTTAGCCATAAATCATTTCTCAGAATTAGAAATTATATAACATCGAGTGTCTGAACAAGGTTTTAAAATAGTTCATGCAAAAAACGTATTTGGCTCATGTACAATATAACTCTGAATTTTTTGCCATAAAAAATACCTCTTGCAACATATTGTTAGTAATTCGACCTTCCCCTTCTTCTTCTTGGAAAGGGGAAGATGAGATATTCAGATTGACCATGCATAATTTATCAAATAATCTCATGGTCATGTTTTCGTGAGTTTTTTCCCTTTCATTTGAAGCGTCCTCTTTATGCGTAAGATCATCCGTAATACCGTATATGAAATATTCATTTTTTAATTACTTTCTGCCCTAAAATATAAATTATGCATTCGTGTGTCAAGTAACCAAGTTCAGCTACCTGTAGTACTCTGTTGTATTACCTAATCCTCATAAATAAATCTCCAATTTATTAATCATTGCTTATCACACCTCCTCCTCCTTGGGGGAGTTGGCCAAAATGCGTTAAAAGGTGTTTTCCTACCATTTCACTTTTATTTCCCATCCGCCTTTTGACAAGCCTTTAAGGAATGATCTCATCTTCCCCATTCATCTTTTCCGAGTGGGGTAAACCACAGGTAGGTACTACGAGTACTACTCATAAAAGTAGCATTGTAAACTTTTAATGCTCTTTGATTTTTAACAAATGAATGGATGATTTGCTAATCCTCTAAAATAGCTCTTGAATAATCATGTGTAAGATTGTTAAAGACTCGAAGAGCCCATCCTGCTCTCCTTCTACGGAAATCCAGTCATAAAAATAATGGTAAAAAATTAGATTTATATATTGGTCCACCTTAAGAGGCTTAAGTCATCACTGTACGATGTAGGCGATACAAATAGTTAAATGGTCCATTGAATTAATGCGTCATATAGCTATAGCCATCTGAAGATGCATATTATGCCAATACTAATAGTCAAAAGTCATTTCATTACGTAATGGTCGTATATAGTGAAAAAAATGAACTAGTAATATGCCTTTAAGGTAGAGTTCGAGACTTTGGGAGGTGCATAGGTGGATTTATCCTTGCAAATTCCTTATAACTACAAACTACAGAGTAATACTATTTGAGCATACCATACTCGCAAATGTACTTGCTTCAAGATATGCACCTTTTGTATATAAACAGGTGTCCTTTCTCTAATTTACATCGAGACTCGTGCTTGTTGGAGCCAAGTGTAAGGTGTCTTACTTCAAGCTCTCATATTCCATTAGTCCCATATAGCATTTAAAAAGTATACGAATAAGATTACTGTGTTCAATTCCTTTATAATCCTAAGTTCAAATTGCCAATTGCTGCAAATGATTCTGGGCGCACACTAAATCTATTTCTTGTGAAACGTGCATTTGCAAATCAAATTTGCATTTAAACATAGCCATAATTTGCACATTTAGCCACAATTACCTGTAAATAACCCGTATTCAGCATTTATTCATATTTGTGTTCACTTTCGGTTCTTAATTTCTTTCAAAAACACAACAGTATTAACTATATACTACGATATATTTTGTAGAAATTATAAACTTATAAACTTAAAAAATGGGGAATTGTTGTTCAATGTTGTTGGATTGCAATTGCACCGAATGGATATCCGGTGAAGGATTAGATGTATACGAGAAGCCGGATGGGAAGCCTATTATTGAAAAACCTGGACATGATTTTCCAAAAAGCCCTTTGCCGACCTTGCCATCAGGTATTTGATTTGCCACAGAATTCCCCAAGATTTCAAATTTAAATAAGAACTTTCATTAACAGATGATATAGATGGAATATCAGGGGATGTCCTCAAGGTTAATAGGATAGAATTGGATATTCCTTCAAATGGATACTCTCACAATACCGATAAATATGAGCTAATGCGAAATAAGATTGACCCAAGGCTAGTTATAAGAAGGGGACAAGAGTTTACCCTGAGCCTGGTGTTGAATCGCCCCTTTGATGAAGAGATGGATGCCATGTCCCTTTTATTTACAATAGGAGGTTCCTTTTTAAATAAATTCTCAAGTAAAATTAAAATTCATATTTAAATTTGCATTAAAGATGGAAAACCAAGCTTCTCAAATGGAACATTAGTAATGGTCCCGCTATATGGAAAGAATTATGGGTTTACTGGGTACTTTTTCATTCCAAAAACTCTTTAAAATTTCTAATTTGAAATGCTTGCTCTTAGCTGGGGAGCATATCTCAAGGAAATACACTATGAAGATAATAGGATTCAGATCGGAATTATCAGTCCCTCAGATTGTCCAGTTGGGACATGGAAGATTGCCGTTGACACAAAGTTAAGGGGCGAATATCATCGCGCAATTTCCTACTCGATGAAAGAATCAATTTACATTTTGTTTAATCCTTGGAATGAAAGTATGTGGGTTTTAACTTGTGTGGGCATTTAATATAGAGATTCATTCTCATAGGGGACGATGTCTATATGGAAGATGAAGAAACCAGGAACGAGTGCATTTTGGAAGACGTTGGTTTGGTTTGGAAGGGCTCTCATGATCGACTTAAGCCTACGCCCTGGACGTATTCGCAGTTTGGAAAAAACGCTTTAGAATGTTCTCTAATTTTATTGAGTGGTCCTGGACGCCTCGGCCCAAAGGCAAGAGGAAATCCTATCATTGTGGCTAGAGCTCTCTCTGGTGCTGTAAATTCACCTGATAACGATGGGCTCCTTGAGGGGAACTGGACGGAAGATTTTTCTGGAGGTATCAAACCATCAAAGTTTACAGGGAGCCTTGAGATTCTTCAGAGATTTTACGAAACACGAAAATCAGTTAAATTTGCGCAATGTTGGGTATTCGCTGGATGTCTAACAACAAGTAATGCTTATAAAACTTGGTAAAATGAATCCGATTTTAATTAGATTCCTATACAGTATGTAGAGCACTTGGAATCCCATCGAGAGTCGTCACAAATTACCAATCAGCCCATGATACTCAAGCCTCCTTAACCGTAGACTATTTTATTAACCACGAGGGACAAAAAGTTGAAGATTTGAATACAGATTCAATTTGGTAAGATTTGTAAAAATGAATCTGAGGGAAAAGTGTATGCAATTTTGTTCACAATAGGAATTTTCACGTTTGGAATGAAGTGTGGATGGCAAGACGCGATATAGACACTGAATTTAAGATATATTCCGGATGGCAAGTTATTGATGCCACTCCTCAGGAGAAGAGTGAGGGAATGTTCAAATGCGGACCTTCACCAGGTTGGAATTTGCATACAAATATTTTTATATACGGGACTAAAATTTTAAATTACAGTTAGTGCTGTAAGAAATGGAGAGATCCTAAGACCCTTTGACTCTGGATTTGTTTTTTCTGAAGTGAATGCTGATAAAGTTTATTGGAGATACAAAGGGCCGAGTAAGCCGATTAAATATATCGGGAAAAAGGAAGAAGGGTAATTTGAGCATAATTTATATTTAAAATCAAATACGATCTGATATTAATCTGATTTATTTTAGGATTGGATTACTCATAAGCACAAAAGCGAATGGAGTAATGGATCGGATTGATATTACAGATTCTTATAAATACCCCGAAAGTAATTGATATTTTCATTAAAATATTATGTAATTCTAAATCTAAATGACTATTGTACGATCGTAGAATCTCAGGAAGAGAGGGAAGTGATGCTTAATGCCCTTAAGCAGAGTGATAGCCATTATTCTCGCCTTGTAAGATTTGTAAATTACTTAGGATTAATAATAAGACTAATCGCCAATCCATTCTCGTGATATATATCAAATATTCGTATTTTATAATGGAATTTATCTATAAAAATCTTATTAAAAATTGATTGCCATTTCAGTATTTAAATGAGGATTTCAACGATGTCCGCTTTGATTTCCAACTTCTCGATGATGTTATTATTGGGCAAGATTTCAGGGTACTCCTCAAAGTTGAGAATATCAATCCTGATACCGAATACTCTGTAAATGTAATCCTGAGGATTGAAGCGATGCTCTACACTGGACAAATTAAAGATTTGATCAAAAAGGAGAATATGAGCATTACAATTGGTCCAGAGTCTGGTAAATGCACAAATTATCTTTTATATCCAGTAGTACCTAATTTACCTAAAATGTAAATCCTTTAGAGGAAATCCTATCAATGACCATCTCCTACGATGAATACTACTCCAAACTCCGAGAGGAAGCCGCATTCAATGTTTCCTGTCTGGCAAAAGTCGATGAAACCCATTATGAATATTTTGTTCAAGATGATTTCAGACTTCGCAAGCCGGATATTGAAATCTATGTAAGAACTCGTTATTTCTTTATTCTAAAGAATCTAAAATCTAAATCATTCTCATCCATTCTCAAATAATATCAGATTCCAGCAGAAGATGAGATTAGAGTAAATGAACCTTTCAATGGAATCCTAACCCTTAAGAATCCCCTCCCTATCGAGTTGACCCGACCTCGGTTTACTTTAGACGCCCCAGGTTTTGGGGATCCTATAAAAATCCGGCTTAATGGGTACAACAAAAGATTTAATTTTTCAAAGCAACAAATTAAAACCTTTGAAATACTTTTATAGGCCAATTGGACCAGGTGAAAGTGCTTCAGGAGATTTTGTACTTACACCAAAAGTGGCTGGAGAAAACAAGGTCATATCTGTCAAGTTTACCTCGGATGAATTAGATGATTGTGACGGATTCAAAAGCGTTACGGTCCAGGAAGCAGATGATACTAATATCATTGAGGAATAGCTACCTAATTAATACACTTTATTTGCAATTTATGTTAATTAAAATTGAAACAAGTTACAAGAACAATAAAAATCTTGCATCAAATCGCCCCATAACCCATTTAATTTGATATAAGCTGTGCAAAACTGAGGCAAAATCTTTATGGTTAAAATTCGGGGATTTTTTATTTTTTAGACAAAAATTAATTAATTAGCGAATTGTCAAATATCCTGTCGTTCCTCGAAGTTAATTAGGGATGGCCAGTGGTGCTGGTAAGAATGCTACAAAAAGAGTTCAGGTAAATTGCATTTTCTATGTGCTTTTTGATCGAATTTTAAAAATACAAATTCGGGCCTTCGGCTTTTTTAAATTAGAAGTTTAATTAATTTAAATTAAAACCCTTTTTTAATTAACAGCAATGGTTGACATTCACAAGAAGCTGGTGGCTCTTTGATGCGAAATGGCAGGATCCCTTTGAGTCTTCCAAAGTCATTGCTCTTCATTTAAAAGGGAAGAATAAGCCGATATTTGGTGGAGATACCGAATATTTTGGTGGTGGTAAGTTGGAATTGCAGACCTTTCAATGTAATTTGTAATTTAATTATTGTCATTTAATTGCAGTTGATTGCGGTGACCATGTGGTGGTAATGAACTCGGCCGACATTGCACTCCGAGCTGACGAGTGGTATTATCGAGCATATATGAATCATACGGGCTATGCAAAAGGATGTGTCTGGACAAAAGCTTGGGAGTTGCACAAGATTGACCCAACGAAGGTTGTATATATTTTTTTAATGCTGAATTAAATGATTATTAATTCTTTAAAATAATATTAATTACAGATTATTTACTATGCTGTGTACAAATCCCTGGGCCATAATCTCGAGAGACGTCCACGAATTGCTCGCCTTCACATTTACAAGGATGACAATATACCGAAAGAGATCCTCGAGAATATATCTGATCAAATCCGACCTCTGAGGAAAGTTCCCACCCGACTTGACCATATTAATCCCGAGCTAGTTAAAAAGTTTCCCAAATTGTTCGATTATCCAAAGGATTACATTTACAGATAAAAGCTTTTTTTAATTGAGCTCTTTTTGTATCAACTTATTTATTTCAATTAGTCAAACATAGCATTTAATACAATAAATAGCTCAAACTTGTCCTCAGAACTCTTTATTTCAAAATAAATAAATGTGTACTTGAAAACCACAAGATTCCGTTGAATCGCAAAAATCATAAAATATGCGACAAAATTGCATTTTCATTCTTTTTCGTTTTTTGTTTGCACATTTTCCGAGTTCTCGTAAATAATTTTTAAAAAGTATTTAAAATAAATTGAGGTCAATTGGAAGACAGTAGCAATGGTATACTGTCGCAAAAGGCGTCTAGAAAAAAGCCTGGGTCTCCTTATATTTCTTTTTATTAATTCCTCTACGTTATTCGCCTATTTCTCCATCAAATTGAGCAATAAACTGAGCTGGGAGTATTTTATATCCAAAAGTAATTTCGAAAGTGCCAATATCGTTGTTCCTGACATGGAAAGTGTCGCAGCACCCCTTATCCTTCTCTGGAATGGATTCTACATGGAACCCCCAACATTAAAGGTATTTCAAATTTCAAGATTTCCAGAAATCATGTCCAATTTGAATTAAATGTTATTTTTGATCCAGGGCTGGAAAATTGGTGATGGTAAATGGGCATATGAATGCTCTCATACTTGCACCTTCACTGCAGACAAGAATTTGAGTGCAATGGCATCTGCGATCATTTTCTTCGGATCAGAGACCCTCGACAGGTGCCTAGAAATATCTGGAAATAAGTGTAGATCGAAAAATATAAAAATATTTTTTATCATAAAATATTTTTCAGATATGAGCGACCCAGAGGAAGGTCACCCAATCAAATATACATCTTTCACTACAAAGAACCCCCAATATCCACTCATTTGGACCTTCACAATTATCGGAATTTCTTTAATTGGACAGCGAGTTATCATCGTCGTTCGGATCTGTGGAACCCGTATGGGGAATTCTACGAAAAGGGGAGTAAAAGTCAGATTGGATACAAATATAAATACCCCTACGAGAGTATTGACGAAACAATCCGGTAAGCGCAATTTATAATTGACCTGTAAACCAAATATTAGTAGGAGAATCTAAAATCTAAATTGAATCTATTTTTAGGTATAAGAAAAAGCTGATGGTATGGATTGTCTCTGACTGCTCAACCACTTCTAATCGAGAGGGTTTTGTCCAAGAGCTGATCAAATACATTGACATTGACATTATTGGGTGGTGCGGAAAGAACCCATCTGAATTCAATTGCACAAAGACTTCATTTCGCTGCGCCAGAACCGTTGGAAAAGATTACAAGTTCTACCTATCTCTGGAGAATTCTTTATGCGAAGATTATGTCACGGAGAAGGTACGATCGTAATAAACTTCCTAATTAATCTGTATTTAATTGAAGAATTGATATATGCATAATTACAATTTCGACAGTTGTTTCGACCTTACGGATTTGGAATGGTCCCAATTGTATATGGATATCCAGGAGTTTACAAAAAGTTCGCTCCTCCCGGCTCTTATATTGATGTGATGGACTTTAAGGGTGCTCAAGACCTTGCAGAGTATGTCAAGTTCCTGGACAGTAACGAAGAAGCCTATAGGAAATATTTTGAATGGAGGAACACGTACGAGGTAGCCTATCATACGTGGCAAGGGTTTTTCTGTCCAATATGCGAGCGACTTTACAATAATACTCAAAGGCAGACTTATGTGAATATTCATCGTTGGTGGAACTACAAAGAGAATGGGGACAGGGCTTGCCTTAAAATAAAAGATGTGGGTCTACAATTCTATGATTTGAAATTGTTTTACCGATCAATTTAATAATTTTAAACGCTTGTAATTTAATTTGACACTTGTAAATCTTGTATAATTTACAGAATTTTTTCCATTAGATTTGCATCTGAATAAAATATTCATTTGGGTATTTGTGACTTTTCGCCGTCTTCTTTTGCTTTCTCCGCTTGGGAAAAATGTACATGAGGGTGCCCAGAAGCATCTACCTCAGTCTCCTCCTCTTTTTGGACATCCATGTCCGAGTCCAGAATTCCCTTTGGATTCTTCTCAGCAGATATATCCGTAAAATATTGCACAGCCTCTACTGCTATTTCCATTGCTTTGCTAGATGAGGGTCGAGAAGTCCTGGATCGAGACGCAAACCCTGAAGCTGCTGCATCCAGCCCTGTAGGGATAGGTCCAGTGAGTTTCCTCTTGGGCTTGGTCTTACCCTTTGACTTTGTGGTAGTCTCATCAAGAGCTTTCTGCCATCGAACCCTTGATTTTGCTTTCTTTACGGATGCAGCCTGCGATTTCCTCCGCTCGGCAGCCTCCTCAGCCGCAGTTGGACTAAATCTCTGCTCCTCAACTTTTTTATAGCTACAAATAAAGGGATCCTCGTCCTCCTCTTCCTCCTGATTCCCTCCGTAAGGTTCTCCTGCCCTCGTTCCATGGCTAAATCCATCATCAAACTCTGAGGGAGATTCGGAGATTTGGGTAGATTTGTCCTTTGATAGACTTCGTTTCAATTGATGGGATCCAGAGTGCCTCGACTTTTGTGATCTTGAGGATAGGATCTCTCTAACTTCATTAGCATTCATCCACCGTTGCTCCTCTTCGGCCCTCTCTTTTTCCTCGAGTTCTTTTTTTAGAGATGGTAGGATGTTAAGCTGGTTTCTTTTGACATTCTCATAAAATAGACGCCGCATTGCACCCTCCGCGAAAGGGTCCACAGGTTTAACTGGAGGTGGTTTTTCATATACAAGGCTATTCATTGGGAACTGTGTTTTCTGGAGTTTGGCTATATGCTTGTCGAGCATTTGATTGACCCTGAATTTAATATCATTAGATTTATTCAGAAAATTTTTAGTCCCCGAACCGAAAGACGGCGTCATTATACTTGTGTACAATTGGTACATCTTCACCATCACCTGTCATGTTCCCCTCCTCCATGGCTTGCTTCCGGTATCTCTCTCGCTCTTTTTTACGCCTCTGAAGAGCCCTTTCCTCAAATGTGTCTGCCTCTTCCTTCTCAAGCTTATTATAGAGCTTACCCATATATTTATTATCGGTAATCTGCAACCAAAAAATACAAACATTCTCAAATCTCCCAGATCTGAGATCGAGTTAAAAATACATGCCTTGACTTTATCCGTTCCCATTAGACGTTCAAGCCTGTTAAGGACCCTCCCTGGTGCCTCTGTGATGACAAATTCTAAATCCTTTTGATAGGATTCAAGAGGTGGGAGTTTTTGGCGTGGAGGTTTGTAGTGGGCTTTGCGGTTTCTAAATTCACGAAAGTTTCGGAGCTGCTCCTTTAGGTCTTCCTCTAAAATTAAAGGATATTCATTTCTTTTGGGTATTTTTTACCAAAATATTTAGTAGGTATTTTAAGCCAACCTTTATTTTTATTAAGAATCCAAGCTTTGCTGGTCAGGCGTTCAAGATCAATATCCTCTGACCTCCTCGATGCCCGAGAAGCGAATGAGTCGGAGGGGGTAGGCTTATTATTAAAGAGACTTGATCGAGATCTCACATATAACCTCTCTTTATGTAGTATGGGCAGCATCCTGTACTGATATTTATGAATTTTTAGATAAATTATAATTGTAAATTGAAATAAATTAGAAATTGACAAATCAGAGAGATGGTTAGATAAGCTCTTATAGTAACTTTATGAATTCGTTTAATTATTATTTTTATTGACCCTTTGACCGGAAGAAAAATTTACAATTCATGAAAGTAACCAAAAACAATTCGACTTATGCTGTGTATGCGATATGCTTATCGTTATTAATTAAAATAAATATTAGCAAAATTGAATGGTATAGGGCTAATATTCGCAAATTACATGTTAGATTACGAGATACGAGTATATCAGTAGAGGTTAAAGAATTAATTAAATATTTGTAAAAGAAGTAAGGATTTGTGCACAATGATTATATATATATAATACCTAATTGCTTTAATATAAAAAAATAATAGGTATTCCAAGCTCTTATAATAATATAAATACGTTTTTATTTATATATACGAGTACAGATAAGGTGGTTAGTAAGGTAGTAGTAGTATAATATTATTGTGGTAACAAATTATGCCATAAAAGCGCAAAACTCTTAAGAAAAATATATTAAACTGGTCGACTTTGTACAACTCACATACAATTACAATATTCAGTGAAAAACGTCCATTTGGAATAAAATACTCGTAATCTGATATTTTTCAATTGACAATGACAAATTGATTCTAATGTCTAAACAAATATTTGCAAAAATGAATTAACTCAAATGATTAATTCTGAATCCGAGTCCATCGGTTCAGATTTAATTTCGACATTAACTGGTGAGCCAAAATGTACTTGTCCCAGGAAGCTCTCCTCCCCATCCTCCTCCTCTTCTTGAATATTATCCCAATTCCTGATTGAAAATGAAGGTAAAGGTTCTGCTGAAATGGTGGGATCTTGATGGAATCGAGTGTTGTGACGTTGAAGTGATTGTGCACTCCTGAATGTTTTACCCGGACAAATTTCACAAGGGAAGAGAGGGCTCACACCTCTTTCACAGACATTTCGAAGATGACTGGTTAAATGCGAATGCTGGACAAATGTTTTACCACACGTCATACAAGAATATGGACGAGCCCCTAATAAAACACATTTAAAAAAATTAATGTTCTCAAAAATCAAAATATGAGTTTTAAAGTATATTACCTGTATGCATTTTAACGTGGTCTCTTCTGGAAGATATTTGAGCAAATTGTTTAGGACAATGCGGGCATTTGTAAGGTTTTTCTCCTAAATAAAATAAAAGGCGAGGTCAAAAGAGAAAGGGTACTTTACAAGATTCAAAGCTAGGCGTAATAAAAGTACCTGTATGTATCCGTCGGTGGACAATGAGATTACTCTTGTTATTGAAAGATCTCGAACAAAATTCGCAAGTGAGAGGATTGGGCTGAGGAATTGGTTGAGAATCGGTTTTGGCAGAAGTTCGCGTTCCTTTTGGTGAACTTTCTGTAGAATTTTTAGCAAAACTAGAAGTTGTAGAGCTAGACTTGCTATCTCTGCTTATCATATAGGTTTTCGTCCTTGGAATATCCAGGTCTGTCCAAGTACAACTGAATAGGGAGTCGAAATTGCTTGGATTTAAGGACGACATTGCAATACCATAATCTTCTGAATCTGAATAATGCATACAAAATTAATTGAGATGTTATTCAATGCTAAATATTGTAATATTGAGATGTTATTCAATGCTAAATATTGCAATAGTAAATATCCAAACCTTGAAGGTGAGATGTGGAGCTAGGTTCTAATCGAGTATCTGATTCTGGTTCATCAATTTCAACCTTGACCTTGTCCAGATTTGGGTATTTTGAAGACCCGAAGCCATCGAGAAAGTGGAAGTCGGTTAAGCCTATCGCATTGCTGGATATTTCTTCATTTCCGGTAGCTGTTCTTGCTTGTGAGACTTTAGATCTAAAGAAGATGAATCAGATTTTTGTTAAAACGTGAAAGTTAAATAATTTCAAAACAAATACCGTTTCTTTTCAGATTTAGAATTCCACCTAATCCGCTTAGGTGAGGGCTCTTTAATTTGACCCGTGTCCACTTTGTTTGATCCCAATGACCCCAGTGGTGGAACTTCTATTTCTGTATTTGGGGTGGCAATCTGTTGGTTCTTATTCACATCCACTGGATCTTTGTGAGACGGTTCTAAAACGAATAATAAATATCCAGTAATACTTTAATTGGCCTTTAATTGTTACATATAGTAGTAGGATATCGAACAATTACCCTCGTATTGTGATTTAATCCATGCTTTCAGTTCTAGCAAATCCAACCTGTCATTAATTAATACAAATAAAGTTATTTAACACGTAAATATAATTAAATTAAAATATATTAATTACTCAATGCGATTTGCAATTTCGGTGACTTTCTTCAGCTTGTCCATGTCCATTTTAAATTTTTAATTGAGGCAATATTGATTAAAATTCCAAGAAATAATAATTTCGAATATTTTGGATTTCAAAATCTTCTTTCCTACCGCTCTTTTTGAACGTTACTTTACGCATCAAGGGCATTTCAAGACTCATCTTGATCATTCGATTCGATTCGAAATTAGAATTTTGATGTGTCATTCAATTCCTGAGAATCTAATTTATTCAGGAATTTTATCGAATTCAATGAATTGCTGGTTAATCATAATATATTTTTAATTGAAATACGATATATAATACCATTCTAAAATTAAAATATTATGTTCAGGAGTCCAGGACCTAGTCGTAATTTCATGTACGAAATTATGATGAAATATAATGAAATCTCCATTTCCGTCTATATCGAATAATCGAAAAACCGAGTTCATAAAAAGCATATTTTTGGTTTTATTTCATTTTTCCATTAAATTCTTGTATTTATAAAGACTTGCTTATATAATAAAAGCCCCGAGTTTTGTATTACATTTATTAAATTATTTAAGCTTTGTTTTAGGCATTTAAGCGGACGATAAAAAAGCGTTACCTTTTTTTGGCTTTTGATTAGAATTTAGTAATACGGATTGGATGATATAATTCTTCATATTACAGATACATATGTGAACTCGCAATGTTATTCACAGCGTGAATTTCTCAAGTAAGTATAGTACTAGTAGTAATACGTTGTACTACGATAGTATTGTGCTAGGATTTATGTACTAATAAGTATAACTATACAGATTACAGACTCTGTATTACAGAGTACCAGTAGCTACTGCTATTGTACAATATTCGTATTTTATTTGCTCTAAGCCTATATGGTACAATAATAAATAATTTTATTGATTAACACTAAAACACTAGGTCTAAACAAACACAATTCGAGTACTTTCACCTACCAGTAGGTATAACATTTCTTCTCCTTTTTACTTAATGCCTATCAGTAGTACTAATTTCATTATTAGTTAATCCACATTTTATTAATCTACAAAATAATTTTGAGTATTTCTAATAATATGAGTATATTGCATTAAATATAAAATGGGGTAACATTGAGATTT
>JAAZTK010001755.1:0-12985 GCA_036507255.1 Megalothorax incertus
CTTTCTCCTCTTCGCTTGTATTTTTATCTGAAATGTGATAAATATTTTAATTAGATTTTAATCATCTAAATTGTAATTTTGATGGAATGGACGTTTATCTGTAATTGTCAACTCGGCATAATGCTTGAGAATAGGGCACATATTCATGCAATCCTTGCAGATTACTTCATTAATTTCGAGCTCGATTTCAGCAATTTTTTTCCCACCCAAAACATGAGATTCGTGGAACCAGTCCTCGCAAATAGTGCTAAAAATATTCAAATATCAATTAGTAATTGTTCAATCCATTAAATATTAATTTAGAATACCATTGGACCATTGCATCTTCATTCGCCTCATCCTCGGGGTCAGGATAGGGTCTAATTAGACGAATATTATGTTAAAATGTATTTAATAATGGGAATTTATTATAATTTGCAAATACCTGTGGCATGTACAATAAAGCCCCTTGAAATTCTGGCTGTATTTGTTTTCCAGGTTGTATTCATCTTTCTCCTAAAAAGTGAAATAATTTAATTAGCTCGATGTTGAAATATTGGTAGGTGCAGAATTGAAAGTCATGTTTCAAAGTTTGCTTACAGGACAGAGAACACACGGATTCCCTGTAAACTTTTTATTCCCACAATCACACCGGAAGTTTCTCTTTGTATAGAGTTCCACTGTAAAGTAAAAACAAAGAATAATAAATAAGCTACAGTATAAATTGTAATATGTAATAAATATACCAATTTCTTCATCACCACCATGATTGTGACACTTGTAAGAACAAGCCAGACATATCCCAGCTGGCTCCCAATCTGGTGAAGTTATTGGATTGCATGTCAGGCACTGAAAAAATGATATTTGCATAAATGAGGAATTTCTGGAGTTTAAGAATAGAAAAAATTACCGCATAAAGTGCCTGTCTCTTGACATAACCTTTGGGATAGGAGCAGTTTTTCGAATCTGACCCGTTTAGCACGCTTCCTAAAATGATTAATAAAAATTAAGTGATGTTTATAACACTAATTAATTTAAGAAAGTAGGTACCTGCTTCCTCTTGCATTTCCTCCTCTTGTTCGATTAATTCCTTGAGGGTAAAGGTTTCAGATTCATCAAGGTCATTAATTACAATTGGCTCTTGTTCTTGGTTTGATTCTGCCATTTTGAGGGGCTTCTGAAAATTAAAGAATTGTTACCTAATTATTGTAGTAATTATTGTAGTAATCAAAATCCAATTACATGTAAATTGCAATTTTGGACTTTTAGAAGGCACACAATGAAAAATGTAAACCAGAACAAAATAAAAGAATAGAATCATGTCCAATACCTTTTTAAAGCTACCGGAAGTGTTGGATGATGACTCTGAATTTGTTGACAAATAGTTTTGGAATTTTGACTTGGATTTAATTAGGTTTTTCGGGAAAAATATCAGGAGCAAAAATTGAAGAAATGGAGGGAGAAAAATTATTGAGGACAAAAGTCAAACGAAGTAGCCCGCTATGCTTTTGACTGGTTATAGGGCGCTTATAAGCCAATAACGTTCCCAAAAATAATTAATAATTAGTTTTAATCAATATTTGATTAGACTGTTCTAAACTTTAATGACTTTATTAAAATCTAAATAAAAATAGAACGATACAAAATTGTAGGTGTTGTGTAATAAAGGTCCCAATAATTATAAAAGCCGTCTGTAAAAGTCTAAAAGATATCTTTCCAAACTTTAAAAATAATTATTTCGTCAATAATGTGTATGCTATAATTAATAGATTTTTAAATTATATTAATTAGCAGATCTTTAAGATTAGACTGAACTTAACGCCTTTCTTAGATTTAAATATCCACTAATTATGTCAGATGGTAAAGAGGACACAACTAGATATTCATCAGAATTTGAATAATAAAGAGAAGTCGTTGGGTCCTTGTATTTTGCGATAAATCCGCTGATATCTAATTTAAAAAGTTTATAATGAATTAGAATTAATGCATCAATAATTGGTGGTTAATTAAATAGTCGTTAAATACCAGAGTATTTCTTTGTTGGCTTCAGAGGAGGTGGAGCATCAATTGAGGAATCTGGGAGATTTGTGAAAAATCAGATAATTTAAAAAAACATAATACATGATACATGATAATTAATTAATTGCGCACAATGAACAGAGTCCTTATTCCAGGCCATTGACTTTTCCAGCATGATAATCTGTTTTAGGGATTTCCAAGCTCGTTTCTTATCAGATGATTTTGATTTCTGAATAATAAATATTGAAAGATCATTAAGAATTTGGTATTTTAAAATCAATTTAAATGGATTATTGGACTACCTTATAATTAGGATTCTTGAATGGAAATCTACGGTCTTCAGAACCGGAAGTTGGAGCATTTTGCGGATCCATTAATTAATTATACTAGGTTGCAGTGAACTGATCCTAAAATCAAAATTTTTGTAAAATGCATGCAATTTTTGCTATCAAATCAATGTAAATCAATTACCCTCGAATAAATTGGATGGTGAATAACTGGAAATAGAACCAGAATGACTATTTAGTCATCTAATCAGTTAATTGGCATCTAATTAATTTTTTAAATCAAAAATTGTCAAAATTGATTTTGAAATAATATGAGCGCATTTTTACTGCGAGATTTAGGATTAGTTATGCATGATGGAATCATGGACCGTTCTTTGAGCAATTCTATAATTTAAAGCTAATTAGCGTTAATATTAGTACTCTCCACTCCTAGAAATTAAGTTTATTAATAATTAAAGTGTTCGGCATTATATTTGATTTTAAATTTGCTTATTCCGCATTTTAATTTGGCACTTTCTTATAGTAGGGTACATTCTTTTTGTCGGGCATTTACACAAAGTTTGATAACATGCTGGAACTTTGAGTTGTTTTAATATATTGAATCTAAAATCTAAAAATAGATATTGAGTAATTAATATTATATTTATATCGTATTAATTAGCCGTAAAATATATAAATTATTCAATGGTTGAATTTGTATTAATAGCATCATCTAACTTTCTCCTGAAAGAAGAATCAGATTCATCCGGATCCTCATTGATGGGCGCAGTTTTGTTTTTCCTTCTGAGGAATCCTCCTGACTTTCTTTTGGACGAGCTCACAGCTTCAAGTAAATCCTCTTGAGAATCCTCATTTTGAGATAAACCAAATGCGGCAGCCTTTGAGTAAACGACCTTTACATCATGAAGTAGCTCATTATCTGCATTTGCATTTCTCAGGTCATCTCGTGTTGGTTTATGTGATCGATGGATTTGAGCTTTTGTGGTGACAATTTTGATTTCTTCTGGAGGGCCATCCGTTTCTGCACTACTTACCGACCTCTCGCTTCGAGTGCTATCCCTTAACCGCATTCGGCTCTTGCCCCTGTCCAATTTAGGGCTGACCCCACAATTGTCATCTTCATCCTCAGAGTCATCCTCGAAAGGTTTTGGGTTCGGTTTGGCTTCATTATTACTATTAAAGTCTGCTCCTTCAGGTGAAAGACGCTTTCCTTCGGAGGCTGATGAGGGTTTCCCAGAAAAGTTGTAATTCTCTGGGACATTTTTCAAAGTTAGATCCTCCGTGGATGACCCAACTGCTATCTCCTCAGTCTTTGACTTGGCTGCCAATATTCGAGATCTTGTTGTCTTCTCCCTTACACGCTCCTCCTCATAGTCTTGTTCCACCCGCTCGTTGATTTCTTTATAATTCTTTTTGATATAAGTATTAAGCCAATCAAATCCTTTGAAAATTCCTTTGGCTTCTCCTTTCTTTGGCCCGAGGGCTGAACAAACATCTATTCGTGTCATGCACCTAGAAAGATTAATCGGCTTATCAAGAATTCGGTCATAAAATTGAAATCCTATATCCTACCTCGCGGCATTAACCAATTTGTACAAGTTCAATCGACGAGAAACTTCCATTTCAGTTATGGCTCCTGGAAGATCCTGTTTATTCGCAAGAATAAGGATTGGTTTCCGCTTTATCCTCTCATCTGAAAGCACCTTTTCAAGTGTCATTTGACACCTTTGCCAAGTCTGAGGATCCTCCACGGCCGAGTCTACTACAAATATTAATCCGTGGCAGTCTGCGTAGTAATGATACCAAAGCTCTTGAATTGATTCGCTTCCCCCTAGGTCTGTAGGAACATATTAAAGATTGACATTAATCTTAATTTAGAAAAAAACTTTTATATACCGTGGATATGTATGGTAAGATTCCTCCCCTTTCGAATGACCGCTGTGGAAAAGCCCTTGGTTTGAGTATAAGTTCCATCAGGAATGAATTTATTATCCTTTGCCGTGAGTCTCGCTGAAATTGTACTCTTTCCAGCCTGGTCTAGCCCAACCAGAATTATAGAAATATTCTTTTTGGAAGTCTTTAGATCCTGCTTGTCCCAACGGTTAATACACAGGCCTACTTTGACTATTGCAAGGCGAAGGGCATTCCCCATTTCAAGGGGAAATGAAGAAAGGATTGAGATTTAGAAATTATGAAGATTTTTTAAGGTCGAAAAAATGCAAAAAAAGTCGAGTCGAATGACTCGGAGTTCCTTCAATTGATGACAACATAAAGGGATTATTGGGGAAGTAACTGTTCTTTCTCCATGTGAAAGTTATATCGATTTGTTGCGAGTACAAATGTTTATAATTAGTTGCCAGGGCCTAGTAGCTACCTTGAGTAACAACTACACGTAAATCACAAGTAGGTAGTAACTGCTTACGATCTACTACCTACCTTATAGGTAGTACTTTATATTGTATGGTATTGCCCAATTCATATGAATGGTAGTAGGTACTATTTAATTTATAGTATATGATGCAATAAAGTACGCTAGATCAATAGGATACGGTAAAAGAAATATTAGTAGGAGTAATTCCGCATACCGTTCTTTGAGAGAAAGTGAAAGAAAGCATTTTATTTTTAGCCCTATATCAAATTACAAGGTTGTAAAAAACACCTACGAATACTTGAAAATACAAAACAGAGTAGATTGAACCAATAAACGAGATATCAGATTCTGTATAAGGATATTTTGGGAGAAACCTCATCAAAGTGAAAGTGTTTGAAATCAAAAGAACTAGTCAAAGCATTTAAATTCATGGTAAAAGTTCTTGAACCAGTCCTTGTGGGGGCGGAATATATTTCTCTTTTTCTTTCTCTGTGAAAAAAAACAAAGTTCCTCAAATAAAGTAGACGCAGGCAAAAATAGCTCTTACCGAATGAACACAACACATGACCAACCCCATAAAGATGACAATTAGCACTGGTAGAATCATTAGGATCATTCCAAAGATTTGGTTTACTGAAAAAATGAAATAGCTTTATCCCAAAATCTAATATACAATCTACGGATATAATATTTGAATTACTCCTTACATTTACTAAATTGAAGAGCTCCGATCCTCGGATAGCTTTGTTTGAAACTCGCAATTATCAATACAAACTGTTAAAGTAATTCATGGTCAATTTTTTAGAATTGAAAGGCAATTAATCTGAGAATTCCAACTTACAATAATGAATATGATGGCAGCAATAAAGGCAATTTTGGGCTCTCGGGCTGAAAGCCTATGCGGGAGGAATATCTTCAGATGAAGCATATTTCGTAGATCATATTGAAACTTGGGGTATTCATGACCAGTCCCGACAGCAATAAAGAATATTGCTATTGTGAAAAGATAGCCAGCAGTTCTATTAACGAAATAATCCAAAAATGAGAGAACGATCATCCCCTTCTACAGAAAAGAAATAAAGGAATTGTCAATTAAATTGATTTTAAATTTTTAAAGATCTTTGTCTTTTTACCGGAGTCAGGAGGAGAAATATGAAAATTGGCGTGATAAGAAACACATAGACGCAAAAAATACATAGTTTTAAGAGAATATTTGTGTTTTCCGGGTATGATGAGCAGATGAGTGACAATAGAGTTATGTCAAGTGTCAAGAAACCTTAATAGCAGAAAGTTATTATAATGGGCAAAACATTGCTTAATAATTACTTAGAGTAAATTAAGTACTAACCGAGGATTGCCGTTAGCGCATAATGCATCCCCACAAAGAATAGTACATCAATCTCAAGCTTATCGGTTAAGCAAGCCTGGATAGGTTAATTAAGAACTTGAATATAAAGTTAGAAAGCTGCCGATAATACAGATAAAGATTTACCTCGGCAAACTTAAAAGGAACTGTGTAGAAATATCCATAAGGAGTGTTGAGAAGCTGAATTGTTGATTCCATTTCTTGTTTGTTTGCTATGCTATACCCCTTCAATAAAAAGTCTAAAGGTTTCTCTCGCAAAATGAATTTATAATCAATTTACCATCCAAACTAGCAGGCCTAAAGACCCAAGTATAATCCAGGCAATTGTAAAGAATATAATGTATGCGCAATCCCTAAATCATAAAGACTTGATTATAAAAATTTTTAATAAACATTTTTTGGATTACTTTGGACTACGATAGTGGAAAAAGCTCCGAGACGCCAAAAATGGGTGAACAAGTGTTCCTAATCCAAGCGAAGAAAGCACAAAGATCAACGCCTCAACCCACGCCGTTCCGGAAATGAATTTAGACGCATCAAAGTCGATAAAGACTCTTCGAAGGGGGTAGTAAGCTAAGGTTCGGGTCTTAATCCCGGAAATTCGCATAAATCCAAAGACGGTGTTGCAAATTGAGAGGAAGTAGATAGTTTTGAGGACGACGCTTATCGCATATCCAACGGAAGTGAGACTCAATCTCAAAACGAGCTAGAAAAAATAAGAATTTTAAGATTTCTTTAATTTATTGTATTATTTTCAAATGTCTTACCACAAGAATGATAAAGAATGCAAATAGGAGGAAATGGTACTGGGATAAGTAAATGGAATAGGATCTGGAATTGCCGAGATCAAAGAGTGGGATTGTCCTATTAGTGTAATCAGTCTCTAATTTGTAGAGACTAACAACTTGAAAGGGAAAGTTAGAAATTCTCCTTTAAGAAATTGAATTATTTAGGATTTCAAGTAACTTACGGACTCCTGCTCGATTTGTTTGACAGAAAAAGAGATCATAAAACATGTATATTCCGTAATAGAAGATTGCAAGGTAGAGCATGTACTGAAAGACTGTCCTCAAATAAAGAATGGGTCCAACGCCTATCCGTATTGGAAAAAATGTTGATATTAAAATTGTAATAGGTTATATTATACCTAGATATCAAATTTTGCGAGGTCGTAAGTTATATGAATCAAACCTGCAAGAGCCTATAAAAAAATTAAGACGATCAATTAATACAGTAGTAGTTCAAATAATCTTGAATTAATATTATATTTCAAATTAAAGTATTTATTTACTGGGCACAGAAAGCGGAAGATCTCAATCGGCTTTTTGGCGCTGTATTGTCCAACGGAGGTCTCCATAATGAAGAGAGGATATCCGACTCCCAAATATAGAAATAGGCACATCATGATAAAAGCTAATCCACCTTTAAATTTATTATATAATAAAACCCTTTGTCAATCAACAATTAATTAATATTTTTAAAATGGACCAACCTTGAGTTGCAGCAGAATTTATAAAATGGGGAATGCTATTTTGTCCTATACTTTGAAGATTGAATTTTATTGATGCATTATTTCATTCATTGAGGTAAGTTTAATTGCTAATCCTTACCAAAAGGTGAGGGAAAGACAGAAGTAGCTCCCATTGAATTTCTTTAAAATATTTTGAGCCCTACAATATATAATGAATATGATTAATGAATTTAAAGCAAAGTGTATGTATAATTTGCATTGTGTTGCAAATTAGTACAAATAGTAAACTGTACCTATTGCAAAAATAGGCACGCCAAGTGGACCATGTATCTTTCTTGAGAGCTTCTGCATCAACGTGAATCTAATAAATTAATATATCATAGAATACATAGCGTAGGATTAGGTGACGTCTTATTTAATAAAAGTATTGATTTTAAAAATTAAAAAAAGTACCTACTTCATCCCAAGCATCCCATCTCTTTTTAATCCATCTTGAGCCTAAAAGAAAATTCAACAATTAGATTTCAGAAAATCCAAATTTTTGCTCATGTTCTCACAAGCATTATTTGATTCCTTCGGCTTCCGTTTAGGAGTTTCCCTCTTCCTCCTCCTTGACCTCGGCTTATGTCCTCCTGGAGAATCTGATAAGGAATTTTGCAAAAAGGTAATCTTCGAAAATAAAATAAAATGTACCTCTTCGCCCCTTTGATCTTCTCACGGGTCTTTTAAGAGGCAATTTTCCCCTCACTCCCTTCACGGAGAACTTTTTCGGTGTTGAAGATGATGGTCTTGATGACCTCGGGCTGGGAGATGGACTAGGGCTGCTAGGCGGGGACGAGGAGGTGGCTGACATTCCTACGGAGAATTGTTACAAGTCTTAGAAATTTTAGAAATTAGATTTTCTTTGAGGTTTTTAATTTTTTTCGTAAATTGTGCTTACAAAATCTTCAAGTGTTTTAATTCCAAGCAGCTCATGTCCTCGTAGTATCTCTGTATAGACACTTGCACATCCATGAAGGGTTGTGCAGAAATAGTCAAGAAGAGTTGCACAAAAAACACCTTAATTTTCCGTCCTCGTAAGGTAATTGAAAATAAATTTAAATTAAATCATTTCCTTTAAAATTGGCATTGAATTAAGCAAATCCTGCAAAAATGGCATAATATTTAAGAATATAATGTGTAAATTGCGTGAGGGCGGATGTAATCTATTTTTGGTCTGGAATTTTCTTTGCACTTCCTCCGAGGGGATTTATCATTTAAGTTTACTCTACAAGACCATTAACATTTGCTTGTCCACCCACGAAAAAAAGGGGGCCACTTGGGACGGTGGGGGAGTTGTTGATGCGGGTTTAGCTAGGTCATAGGCTGGAAATCTGGAATGGCTGGATTAGCATTGCACTTTTTGCCCCACTATCAGTATATCAATTAAAGTATGTGTGCCGTTGTATGGGGTCGGGTTTCTATTTGAGGACATGTGCTTTAATAGAACAGTACGCATCTAGCATGGCCTGGGAATTACTGATATATTATACCTACAATACTCGATTCCCCTTCTCCTCCTCTTCTCCTCTCCTCTTACTTGACGTCAATTCATTTTCATTCGCCCACAAAAACACAACAGACCTCACAGCTGCCTTTCTGTGCCTTTCTCTCCCACTCGAAATCATCAAATTACATTTTATTTTGTCCTGAAAGATCTCAATTTCCTTTCCATTAACTATTCTCCAGTCAAAGGGTTAACATCTCCAGTTAGGAGAAAAAACTTTGAATGATATCCATTCAAAGTTAAAACAATTCTTCACATCTTTTTAAGTTTGATTCATTATGGAATTTCCAAGTTTGTCTAAAATATTTCTTGTGATATTTTTCATACTGGAGACAGGAAGTGAGATCCAGGGGAAATGGCACGAAGAGAAGGTAAGAACAATTATAAATTAAAATTCCTTTTTTTTTGAATCCTTATAATTTAGATATTTATAGAGCATTGATTTACATTTCATTGTTCAAAATCAAATGTTTACTGTTATGCGAATTTTACTCGTCATACAAAGGTTATAAACTTATAATTAACCCAAATACGAGTAATTAAAAAAAGAAATATTATATTTCAATTTTGACTGGCTTTGATACATATAATGAATAATGATGAAAGCAAAATAGTATAATATGAACTTGTAATATATTTTATTTAGAATTTAGATTAAAAAAATATTTCCATTTCCTGGTATTCATTTCAAGCTTCAAGGTCCTTACTAGACCTTGTTTGGGTAGATTTTTTATTCTGTGAGAATTGAATATTTTCAAATTTGTTTAATTAAAAGATATCAAATGTAAATGAACTAGGATTTTAGCAAACATTATGATTTCAAGTACAATACCTTTACATATTTGGGTATATATTGAAATCTATACTTATACCCTACTGTAATTAGGTAAAATAAAATTATAGGCAAAATGACTTCTTTTTGATAAATAATATTTTCCTTTATATTCCAGTACACGCATCAAGTAAAGGATTTGTCAGATAATGAATTCAGACACATTGCTCTTAATCAAGTCAAATCTCCATCATTTGAATCATTATTGGATCCTATGCTCATACCGAGAGTAAGTGAGATTATTTAAAAAAAAGTTTGATTGAATCATTGAATTATGGATCATTCAATTAAAACTTTTTCCCTATTGAATTACAGGTTCCTGGAACTCCTAACCACGCTGCAGTTAATAAGGTTTGGGAATAATTCTATTCAATTTATACCTATGAAGGTATTCAGGAATAATGTATAGGAGAGAAGCTTTACAATATCTATTTATTCAGATGTAGTACTAAGCTACCTATCTGTATATCTGCAATAATAGCGTCATTTTATAAAATTTTAATATACCTAGCTAAAGGTTAACATTATTCTCATTTCACAGTTTATTAAAGATCATATGCAAAACCTCGGCTGGAGTATTGAAACAGATGCATTTAGCGACAATACACCTCATGGAGTTAAGGTAAGCGTTTGAAAAACAGACTTTATATTTTTAAAACCACAATTACATATGTCATACTTATCCATTTTGATAGCCTTTTGAGAACATTATCGCAACTCTCAATCCAAATATACAGAGAAGGTACAAATTCAAATTATCTATGCATTAATATTCTGTTTATCAATAGCCTGATTAAAATTTCAAAATGCAAATAGTCTTATCTTCGATTGACATGGCCCAATTTGATAATCATTCCTTATTTTGCAGGCTAGTCCTTGCATGTCATTATGACTCGAAATACTCGAAGGAGAATGACTTTATCGGGGCGACAGATTCCGTAAGGATTCATATTAAATACATACCTCGCTTTATGGGGTCTTTCAATAATATTTACTCACATAGGCCGTTCCTTGCGCCATGATGATTCACCTGGCATATTCCCTTCAAAACCAGATGAATGCTCACAGAAATTGTACGAGTTATCTCTATTGATAGATTAATAATTCAGGATTATTATGCAATGCTTAACTTTTGATCTATCGATTTTAGTGCCTGTTCAAAATGTGACTCTTCAATTGCTTTTCTTTGATGGCGAAGAAGCCTTTAATTTCTGGTCTGATACAGGTGAGGGTTTCAAAGATTCACGAAGTACAATACTAATGAGATCTAATAAAAATAATTATCAACAGATTCAATTTACGGGGCTAGGCATTTGGCAGAAAAATGGGAAAAGACTCCATTTCCTCCCGGAAATCGTGCTGGGACAAATGAGCTTCATCGAATGGTAAGAAAAGTCTAAGATTACCGTCAAATTAAAACATTCTAATCAAATTAACAGGATGTGATGGTTCTTCTTGATCTTTTGGGCGTCAAAAACTCTAAATTCTACAGTTTCTTCCAAGAAACAAATCACATTTATTCCAAAATCTTTGAATCCGAGCAAGCTCTCCGGAAAAATAAGTTTTGGAATGGAAGAACTGACGGCCAATTATTCCGCCCCCAATTCTCTTATGCTGGGATTGAGGTAGTAATTTATTAATTTATTTTTTCTGGATTAATTCTAATGAATCCTAATCATTCCAGGATGATCACATTCCATTTGTACGACGAGGCGTTGATATTGTCCATGTCATCCCCTCTCCTTTTCCCAAAGTATGGCACACTCCACAGGATAACAAAGCTGCTCTGGATTTCCCTACAATTGACAATCTAAACAAAATTCTTCGAGTCTTTGTAGCCAGATATTTACATTTACCTCATGACAAGGTGATTTAACATGGAACTGATTTTAATTGACATACGGAAACTAACTCATTAACATTACTAAAACAGTTCCTGACTAGACAGCGCCGACCCGACTCTTGATTCAGCGACAAATTCGGAAAAAGATGAATTATGACTAGAAAAGACGGAATCTTCACCATTGACATCCGGCTCTTCAAAATTAACAAAATCTCAAAATTTACTATCGGCTTTTGTGGACTTTCTCCCTATTATTTCATTTGTTCCTTTCCTATTGTAATGTAATTGGACTTGAATCTATCAAATGTATTAGAATTAGAAATATAATCATTCCGGAAATTGTTTAAATTTTTTCGTGTATCATGGTTGGGTTGGGCTAATAATTGTGTGCATTATATGAATTATTGAAATCGTATTATTTTAATTTCAAAGATTTTGTAATAGGTACTCTGTAGTAGGATATTTGTAGATTTTGTACATTGCTTTAATCATGTAACTTATTGCAATATTTGATTCAGATTCCTCCTATACTACATATCAAAGAATATTATTAATGTTTAGTATTATAGGGAATATGATAGGATAGTGCTGTAACTTTTGTATAACCTCTTATAAAGTACCTACGAAGTTTTTAGAATTTTTACAAGCCTACTGTATAATATTAATCAGCATTCGACTATCATAAAACTACTAATTTGTTCCTAATTGTAACTTTCAATCTAAAATCTAAATGTGTGTAATACAGGTACTGGTTGAATAATATAAGTATTTAGGATTAGAATATAAATGTAGGTATAATGTTCAATCAACCCCAATTAAGTTCATTGTGTAAAAAGATTTTAATTTCTAGTCCGATTTCTTATCAAATCATGGTCAGGAATTTAAATAGTAGGTAAACTACGACTGACTTCAATGACTGTAAATACATTTTATTCAATTGTACCCATAATTTGACGTTACTCTATGCTATCCAAATGTACTATTGTACTTTAATTATTTAACCAAATATAAAGTACTTATATTGTCAAAATATTGTATTATTTTTATCAATTTCAGGTCAAGCCAAAAATGGCAATAAATAAAAGTTTAAAATTAAATACCTGCCTAAAGACCGAATAGAATAAAAATTATATTTATTAGGCCAATTTACAATTATAAGATATCAGTAGCATTTTCTATTTTATAACTTTCAAATATCATACGAATCTCCTTTATAAAATGAAGAGGTTTCATGTATGTATGTATGTATGTATGTATGTATGTATATATAT
>JAAZTK010001756.1:0-12979 GCA_036507255.1 Megalothorax incertus
CCCCCCCCCCCCCACTTCAAAACTCTCTCGAAAATCCTGCAAAATTACAAAGGCCGTTCTACGAGGATCAGACGAGATGTACACAATATATAGAGAGTCAGAGGAGTCTTTCAATTCTTTCAGGATTGCCCCTTTTTCAAATATTCCAAATAATACAGCTACCACAATACAAAGGAGTCACTGAATATCCACAGTTCACACCAATCCACACAAAAGATACACAAATCTCTTACCAGTTAATTAATGAAAAAACCTCACCCTATATGTGTATTAGTATGTGTAGTATATTAAATGTACACTTCCTTAAGCTACGGATACTTACCATAAAGTACTTACTCGATACTTACCAGATATATACCTATAGTACACAAGCCTTTATAAGGGCAAAGCCTATCCCCATTTTTAAATTAAGAAATAATAATATATCCTACTTTTAAGGCTGTACAAGCTAAGAATTGGCCAAGGTCATTAAAAAAATTGAATTTAAATAGGGTTAAATATTGGATTCCAAATTCGCAAGTTTGTTCAACAAATTGAAGCCTATTTATATTATAAAATCAATTCCGCTCGACTTTACAGATATTGGATTTCCTAATACAGAATACAGATTCGAATATACATATAGCATATAGCAAAGTTAATTAGAAATAAATGAAATACAGAATACTTTCAAAAAGCCGTACACACTTTCCCCAAAAAAGAAAGGTCGAGGGTGGGGGTGGGGGTTTAAACGAGTATTTTTGCACATGGATCAAAATGGGACTTGGAGGAATCAGGAAGATGCAAAAAATTAGCAATCAAAGTGCAATTCCAGGCAGGTGACTTAAAAGAAACTTTTTGAAAAATAAAAATAGACCAGGGATCCCAATTTATACCAATAAAATATGGGACACAAATTATTACAATCCCCAATTTTATAATAGCTCGAAATAAACAAAAATTCAAAAGCCATAAACTATCGTAGGATATTACATTTAAATGTAATTATATTAATAAAATCTAAAACTCTCACATTATACTATTACCTAGTTAAGTTAATGCTCATAAAGTAATTATTAATTAACTTTGAGTCATCCTCGACCCTTAAATTATTCAAAGGAACCCCGTGTACTACCCTTCCTAAAAAGGCCAAAAAACCAAAATGTACTAATATTGTAATTTGTACATACTTTACAAGTGAGTTAAATCACTCCAATTAAGCCTAATTAAGTGTATAGTTTGGATTAGATATGAATTAGAGCTCTAATTTAATATAGGTTTTGAAATTACTCCTCAAATCTCTTGTGTAACCTGTGTACTATATAGGGTAATTGTACATACTTTGAGAATAGGGTTTAAATTAGACGATTTACCAAGTAGAAAAAGATACTTATAAAAATATATGCATAATTGTTGAGTACAATTAATTGAATTAACTCTGAATTACTGTTTAAATCCAATCTGAAATGCAACCTCCATTGCAGCTCTGAGATTACTCAATATTCCAAATTATATTCTGTAGGAAGACGCTATAATCTTTTAAGGCTTTTACTAATAAACGGTTTTGATTTAATCTATAAATTATTTATAAAATTGTCCAAAATGTATTAATGTAGCACAACGAAAAGTCTCAATTAAAATTAATTTTAGCTTTAATGAATTCGATTAACAAATATTTAGAGCTGTATTCCCCCGGGATTGCTTTATCCTACTAATTATAATTAACACCCAATGAAAGCAGTCTGCTGCAATCATTTAAACCGATAAAACCGAGAGAGAGTTTTTAAAAATAATGTGATATTATTAAGCATTAGATTTTTGAACCCAATTTCTTCTCAATTTACACACTTCCTATTTGCCATAATTGTGTACTCTAGGTATATAGCCTATAAAACAAGAAAGAGTGCTATTAAATACTAATATAGGGATTCTATTAGGAATAATTAAATAGGTAGGTAGTACTAGGATAGCTGTATACTTGAGGAAACGCAATGACAGATCTTTCAATTTTTAGTTCAAAAAAGAATTCCAAAATTCAATGATATTTTTTTCTTTTTGAGTTTGCCATTAGCTTACAAATTGTACTTAATTTTTAAATGCAATACAAAAATAAATACAATTCGGTACAAAAAAAAATGCTAAATCAAAATCAGATTTATAAATCAATATATTAGAAGTAGAGTTCAAAATTAAATGATTAAGTTTATATATATTTTTTTAAAATGCTTATTTTGGAAATGAGAAGATTTAAAAAATGTCATATATTCTATTCTATTCGAGAGAGAGATTTAGTATATATCTTTTAAGTATACTTTTTAAAAAAAGAAAGCAATTAAAATGAATTTCTTAACCAAAGAGTGTGGCAAATTCTTATGTTAAAGATTTAAGGAACTTTGATTTGTATGTATTATATTGTACTACTTAATTAAGGCCAGGTCGCGCAATTAGTTTTATATAAAGCTTTTTAAGTTCGTTATTATTTAATTTATATTGTAAAACGAAAAGATATTTAATGGAACACACTATACTAATAAGAATGACTTTCAATTTAAAAATAAGATATGGAATAACGTGTAATTTCAACCTATCCGTATTGTTAAAACACAGATTTGAGAATTGTAAATTATAGTAGAACCGAATTATTATATAAAATTATGATAAATAGAATAAATTGTTTTTGAATATGAAATCTCTGCATTTTTTCTTTATTCTACGTACTTTTTAAACTAGATTGATCCTGAATTCTGATCATATTTTAATTTTACGTAGTAAATCTAAAAGGAAAAACTAAAAGAATTTTAAGGATACGAACCTGTAATCTTACGATAATACAATTGCAAAGGGAGATATCCATATCTAAGGCTTAGGGCAGGGGTATAAGGATTAAAATCAGAGTATTGTAGTCTTTTTAGATAGATTCCAGAAGGGATTCCGTAAAGAAAAACTGGCCTTGCTTCCCTCCTTTGAGATTTATCCAATGTTTTAGCCTGGAAATGAAAAAAGAACCAAATTTCTGATATAAAAGTAAGTTTGTCAAAAATGATAAAGAATTGTTTACCTTCTCATAATGGGCATTAGCTTGGGAAGCAAGATCAAAGATGAGTTCTTTAATTTTGTCCGGTTCATCAATCTTTACAAAGTTCATAACATTTAAATCATGTTTTCTGAGTAGATCCTTTGGGACAAGAACAGTTTTCCTTTTAGAATGGTAAGGGAGAGCTCGAATAAAGTTGACTAGTCCAATAGCCTTCCCTAAATGACTTGCGGCATGATCAATTTGTATATTCTTAATTCCTGCAAAGGGGGATTCATTCAAATCTTTACTTTTTTGCAAATATATATTGACAAATTACTCAACCTAATAACTCGAGAGTTAAATAGAATATAGGTGTTACAGATGCATCACAATAATCCTCCAAATCCTCAAGGCTTTCAAATGGTAGAGTCTTCAATTGTTCTCTCGCGCGAATCAATTAGTTTTGAGAACCATTTCTTTGAGACATCATTCTCTCGGATTGCCTGAAACAATTAAACATTATATAGGCCGTAATTAAAAAATTTACACAATAGTTATTACATTGTAAAGCTCAAGGAGGATGGGCTGCTTCGGGATCTGGATATCTTCTTTAACATTTTTGGCTGTAAATAATTTATGAATAGAATCTCGCCAGAATACAAGACGTCCCAATCCTGCAGATTTATTCGAAATCTGGTCCCTTATCGTGGAAATTTCTGTATTAAACGCCCGTATGGAAAACACATTCCTCCTCAGCCTGTTGTCGTTGATTAGGAGGGTGCACAAAAAGCTTTCATAATCTTGTTTCCTAAATTCAAATTAAAGCAAAAAGAATTTCAATTCGGGTATTAATAAAAATGCATTTACTAATTAATTAGCGAAAATACCTACTTGACTAGCTCCATACAGTATTGTGGATGAGAGTAGGTTGATCTTAACTTTGAGGGCGACGTCGTCGAGCTTTTGGAGGTCGCAGAAGTCGAGGAACTTGAAGTTGACAAGAATTTGAAATATCCATTTTGAGGGAATCTAACTAATACTTTTATACGGTGAAATGTGGTCATCTGCTTCTTCTTAGAACCTGTACAAATGAATGCATTAATTAATTGATTAATTAGCTAATTAATTGTTAATTAAGTGAGGCTAGTAATTACCACAATTCAATTAATTAATTACAAATCTTTTTGGTGGACCAAAATCCAAATTCAAAAATTCAAATTCGCGCTCTTTGTCAGAGTTTAAATACTCATACCGGCTTGTCATTGCATTGCATTGTGCATTGCATTGTTTTTCTTTTGGCCGACAATTTTGGTAAGATTTAATTAATTTAATTAATTGATAAAACACCCCAATTAAGCCTAAAATTATGCCCATAATGTCATCAAGGTCCCCCATCCAATTTCCTCAAATTTCGTCATCCCTTTTCTTGTAATTTTCGCAGGGTTTGTAAAAAGCGGATCTAATTTTCGAAAATCTGTGTCAAATTGACCTCGCAGCTCGCTCTGTGACCTCCTCTTTTTTGACGTCAAGTAAATCAAATTTCAATGCTCAGATTAATTAGTCGACCCTCCTCCCACGGCCACCACCTCCTCCTCAATTCCTCCTCAAAGTCTTTTTCCCGTCATTTAATTAGGGCTAAATTAAAATGTAATTTACAAAGACCTCTTTGTTGTAGTTTGTTTAGTAGTAAAGTTCCTCAAACCCCTTTGAAACAACAACCTCAGGAGCAGCAGCAAGCAGCAGCAAGCACAGATATTGAGAAGTATGGCTGGATTAGAGAGCAAAGAGAAATTCCAGAGGTGAGTCTTTTTTTTTAATTTTAAAAATCATTTATTTAATCATTGGTATTGTCATTTTTTCATTTGCAGGCTTCCAAAAAATGTCTACCCCACTCATTACACGGTTTGCCTTCAACCGGACTTGGAAAAATTTACTTTTGAAGGATCCGAGCTGGTGGATGTTACGGTAAAAGCACCTTCAATCAATTTAATTTTTTAAATTAAATTCATGAACTTTTCAAAAAGGTAAACGAAGAGACTGATACAATTATCCTGAATTCCTCCGAGTTGACTATTGAAAAAGTTGTATGGCAAGATGAGGGGACTGGAGCTAAAAAAGAACCAAAGGAGATCAAGCTGGAGGCTGAAAATGAGCTTCTTAAAATCCATTTTGATTCCAAACTTCCTGTGGGGAATGGGACACTCCGAATCAACTTTGCTGGGATCCTCAATGATAAAATGAAGGGGTTTTATCGGTCAAATTACAAAGGGGCTGATGGTGTAGAGAGGTGGAATGCCGTTACTCAATTTGAGGTTCGTTTTACAAAAGTTTAAGGCAATTTTGGGATTATTTTAAGCTATTTTTGTGTATTTTTAGGCAACCGACTGTAGGAAATGCTTTCCCAGTTGGGATGAGCCTGCAATTAAGTCTACATTTGACCTTTCGTTGATTGTACCAAAGCATTTGGCTGCAATCTCCAATATGCCTGTAAGTACTACGACCTTAAAAGAATAAAATTATCTAGAATTACCTAATTTTAATAATTCTATTTTAATTCTGGATTAGATTAAAGTAATTGTCCCTCATACGAATGAAGCTCTACATATCGTGGAATACGATAGAACTCCCATAATGTCCACCTAGTAAGTACACTAAATATATTATATTTAAGTTGTTAAATTGTGTAAAATCTCCAGTTTGGTGGCATTTATTGTGGGTGAATTCGAGTATGTGGAAGCAACAGCAGAGAACGGGATCCTTTGCCGTGTATACACTCAAGTAGGGAAGAAGGAGCAAGGGCGTTTCGCACTTGATGTTTGCACAAAAGTACTTCCGTACTACGAGAAGTATTTCAATGTGAAATACCCTCTAAAGAAGCTGGACATGGTGGCGATTGCGGATTTTAGTTCTGGAGCTATGGAAAACTGGGGATGTAAAAATCGCACTTTATTAAAGATCATTTCAACCGAGATTACAAAATATATGTTTTAGGTATTACATATCGTGAGAGTTGTATTCTGGTTGATCCGAAAGAAACTTCTGCGTCCTCTCGTCAATGGATTGCTATTGTAGTTGCCCACGAGCTAGGCCATCAGTGGTTCGGGAATTTAGTAACAATGCAATGGTGGACCTCCCTATGGCTTAACGAAGGCTTTGCATCCTTTGTTGAGTATCTTACGGTGGACTACGCATTCCCAGAGTATGAAATCTGGAAGCAAATGATCACATCCTCCTATATTACGGCCTTGGAGCTGGACGCTCTAAAGAATTCACATCCTATTGAAGTCCCTGTTGAGCATCCCTCTGAAATTGACGAGATTTTTGATGATATTTCCTACAATAAAGGAGCTAGCATTATTCGGATGTTACATCACTATATTGGGGATGACGCTTTCCGTAAGTTTAAAAAAATCGCAAAAAAAAAATCACAAAAAAAGCATTTTTTGTGATTTTTTTGATTAAAATTATACAAAAAAAAATAAATTTTTATTAAAATTCCTTTTATAATACTTTTTTATTTGAACAGGTAAGGGGATGAACATTTACCTTGAACGCCATAAATACAAGAATGCAGAGACTGATGACCTTTGGATTGCGCTTGGAGAAGCTTCCTCAAAACCAATTGACATTATAATGTCAACCTGGACAAAACAAAAGGGTTTCCCTCTACTAAATGTCAAGAGCCGAATGGAGGGACTTGATCGTGTGATTGAGCTTGAACAAGAGAAATTCTGTGCTGATCCGAATGATCAAGAACGCCTTTCTGGAAATTATTTGTGGATGATCCCTGTATTCTTTTCTTGCCCTGATGGAAGTATTGTTTCTCAAGTTCTAATGGATCGGAAGAACCTCACTGTAACCCTCCCAGGAGTCTCCGATCAATGGATTAAGATTAATCCACAAGCTTATGGATTCTATCGTGTAAATTACCCACCCCAAGACCTTGCACAATTTATACCCGCTATAAAATCAAAAACTCTATCACCAATTGATCGCCTCCAAATCCTGGATGATCTTTCTGCCCTTGTTCAAGCTGGTAAAAGCAGTACGGCTGATGTAAGTATTGTATTTAAATCAATCTCGAGTTCTAGAATTTTTTTTGCATTTTTTCTAATAATTTTTTAATTTATAGCTCCTGAAGATAATGGAAGCATACGCCGAAGAGACTGACTACACCGTGTGGGCTTGCTTGGATAATATCATGGGGAAATTGAACGTTATTCTTGGATATACGGATTTCCACGAAGATTTTAAGGCTTGGGGGAGAAAGCTATACAAAGGGGTTGCGGATAGGGTTGGTTGGAACCCTAAAGAAAATGAAGGTTGCTTAAAAAAATTAAATTAAAAGATAATTACAATTATTTTGGATTTTAGACCATTTGGGAGCACTTCTTCGATCTCTTGTACTTGGTCGTATGGTGAGGTTAGGACATGAGCCAACCCTTGAGGAATCTAAACGGAGGATTGGACCACATTTGTCTGGGGAAGGAAGTATTCCAGCTGACCTGCGGAATGTCGTGTATAGGGGTGTCCTCTCTTCAAATGATAAAGAGCTATTTGAGAGTATGCTTAAGGTATTAAATGATACATTTTTATACATTCGCCATTCAAATTTAATATTTTATGATATTTTCTTTAGCTCTACCGAGATTCAGACCTTCACGAGGAAAAGGATCGAATTGGGAGATCTCTTGGAGCCATCAAAGATGGGGAAATGCTTCGTAAAGTACTGGAATTTGTAAGTAAACCTTGTTACATTTTTTTAAATGGCTCTACAAATAAATATCTCGCATACAGTCTATTTCGGAGGATGTTAGAACACAAGATTCCGTATTCATCATAATCTCTGCATCCGTGAGTAGTGTTGGGAGGGATTTGGCGTGGGATTTCTTCAAAGAGAATGAAGAACTATTCAGATCCCGTTATCCGGTAGGATTTAAATAAATAAATTAAATATTAGCTAGATTTTATAGGATTTAGTTCTAAAATTGCGTTAAATTTAAAAGGGTGGACATCTTCTCAATCGTCTCGTAAAGTCTGCATTCGAGAATTTTGCGAGCGAAGAAAAAGCAAAGGTACTTACGCTTTTTTATTAAAAAAAATGCATGCATTTTTGGATTTTTTGTTTTAAAAAATGAAATCTTTTAGGAAATTTCAACATATTTTGAAGAGCATTCATTCAGAGGGATAGACCGGGCTGTGCAACAGATTGCAGAGAATGTACGGCTCAATGCGGGCTGGTTGGCGAGGGATAAGGATGAGATTCGGGGATTTCTTGGTTCATCTCAATCCCAGTGAAAGGCTATAGATTAATATTTAAATACGATATAAATTAGATTTAAAAAAGATCCGCTTGCAATTTTGTTTTCCCTATTTGCCAATTAATGCCATTTTGCATATACTTTGTAATATGCAGGTAATTTCAAATGATTAATCAAAACTTGTAATTCAAATAGAGAGATTGCCAATTAATCAAACTATGTCATATTAATATATGCATCTAATATATTTGTAAGTTGTAAGCTGAGTATACTCTAAAATCATGTCTGATTTAAATAAACACTCTGAAATGATTATCTTTTGCAAATACAATTGATATGAGATTTAGTAGTCGGAGATTAATAGATCCATCCTCATACTCTTAAATCCTAATCTAAAAACAATAGGAGGATGGATCATCATTATTAAAATGCTAATTGTTAGGAGTTGAGCTAGCAAGGATGCTGATGGGTTTGTCAGTGTTCAAATCTAGCTTTTGAAAAGAATGTAATCTGATCTCGAGAAGCTCCCAATCAAAAGATGTGGAGTTTGAGTGATTGGGGATCCAAAAGGAGATTTATTTCATTGCGGATAGATATTGGATATTGTATCAGCAGCCTCATCTTAATAAATATAAAGAATTAGAGAAGTGGAGTGGGAAAGGAGCTGCTTGGGGATGGAGATGGGGAGATGTCAAAGTAGAAGGATTCAGAGAGAGAACAGGGGGTGAATTCACAAATGAATTGAGATACAGAGTTCTCTTGGGGGGAAATGACAGGTTAAAAAATAGAAATCTTCGCATCGCCGAGGCTGAGGCTGTTATTTATTGGTTCTGCAAGCGAAGCCAGTTTGTTTTAAAGGACGATTTGAACAAGGAGATTAAATGCATTTTGACTGCGGGGGATTTGATGAGTTGGAAGATGGATCTGGTGCAATGCGAGCTGAATTTCGATTACGGTACGAGACCCTTAAACAAAACTTAGGGTCCCTCAATGGGTAGGTATTACTAGGAGTAGGTAGTGCCTTGCAAGGACTGCTGAGAGAACCATGTATCACTCGCTACTTATAATTTGTAACTTCAATAAATGGTTGAACATGATTCGATTTATTTTTTATGGCCGTTTTAAAGAGGAGATTCATTTCTCAGGAAGATTTGTTCAATCAGTATTGATATAAAAAAATGCAGTCACAACTCACAAGGGTGCTTATGCAATTTATATATACTCGTAGAGAACGACCAGCTTCCATTCATGTGTATTTCTAAATTCTCATTCTTCTCGGGTTCTTAATAAGAACACCTTACTCATAATTCTTGTAATTTATCTCGTTCAAATTCATCAGGTGTAATCGCAGTATAAGCAAAAAACCCTATACTCGCAATGTTTTAAAAGTTCTAGGAAAAAAATGGCCAAAATAGCATGTCCTTGGGTTTTTCTGCTCGTTCCAAGATTCGAAGAATTTAATATTGTCAATCTAATTTAAGCACTGATCGAAATTCGAATCATTTGGTTTTTAATTCTTTCGAGTCTTGATGTTCTAATCCTATTTTTCTGGAATTTAAAATTTAAATTAGGTAAGTTTGTGAGAAAGATGAAGGAAATTGCTTTAATTAACGAGAATTCCTAGCTGTATTTGCAGAATGAAGATAACATTGAATTGGGATACGATCCCAATTCAATCTTACCAATATGGTACGATACTACAAGATGCCTCCTCCTCAATCTCACCCCTGATGGTTGGATAACTTCATTATTCTTTTATAATGAACTCATTATTCATCCTTGGACGAGATGGAAGAAGAAGAATAAGAGCCTGGCCCATTAGCAAAGTAAAACCTCATTAATATTTATCGGCTCGACTCGCTACATTCTCATCTTTCGAGAGCATCTGACTAATTCTCAGCTCGTTCCCAAATGATAAATCTCAAACACTCTCTCTACCTCTCCCTCGACTCGAGAGAGTCCAATATAGCCCCACCGCGTCCACTATGTGACTATACGGATATCGAACAGGTGGAGATTGGCCCGATAAAGCTAAAAAAGACACACTTTCCGCATTGAAAAATCCTTTTAAGCCATCAAGCTTGTCCTCGGCCCTTTTATTCTGCAATTTAAAACTCCTCAAAGCTCTCTCGTTCATTAATATCACTTTTAATTAACCCCCTGAATTAAATAGGAATTTTTAAAGGCATGCAAATCCTCCCGGGCGGAGAATTGAAGGGTCATATTTCTTTTAGGAGCGAGGTATGCAAATAATGATGGGTTTTTAGCGGGGTTCGGGTTGATTTTTGGAACGGTTTTGAGGTTTAAAGTTTGGCAATAGCTCTCTGCATGCTCTGGTGCACTCATCAGCTCGAGCTCGGTTCATCCAACACTTGTGATTATCATAATGATTGGGTTTGGGGCTTGTATTAGTATTAGAGTGCTGTCTCGGTGGTCCACTCACCACCCTCCTCCGCTCATCATTACACATTTACTAATTTACATCTTTTAAGTAAATCAATTATTGGCCATCCTTTGAAATGATTTAGTGATCAGGTTTCGGGATTTTTTAAATACAACCTTTGAAAACATTGAAAACTTTAAAAAATGAATTGTTTCAATTGAAACCCTGTATTTTTCTTATGGATTTTGTAATTAATGGGTTCATTGAGAGCAAGTATAGGCTGTTGATTTGTGCGGAGGTTGCATAATCGATCGATGAGGACCTCTAGAAATTTAGTCATCTTCCCATTGGAATTCAAGGCATGCTCCCCCGTGTGGAGGGAGCATATGGAGATTAGTAATTGCTCAGTAATTAGATTAGTTGAGTAAAGATCATGTATTCACTCATAGGGAATTCTCAGGAAGAAAGGGGGATAGATAAATCAAGGGGATCTCTCGAAGGATTGAATTCAATCAAATCCTCACGACTTGTTCCCCCAGATCGTGAGATGGCCAGTCTTGCACGCAATTCACGTCTTGGGCTCGGTCAGGTCAACCTCGAGGGTCACATGGACCCTATCAACACTTGCTCAGACTCGATCCTCTCCTCATGTGTGTGGATTAGACAAAGAATTGGATATTTCTCACGGCCTACACTCTCCTCAAACATCTTCATCTTCCTTTTAGGATAAAATAGATCTCTTTTTAACTTGAGGCTCGAATTGCGTGCTCGCACACACTAAATCTAAAGTCAGTGTCAATCCTCGACAACTCTTGAAGAAATTATATACAAATTTCGGCATCCAACCCAGATTATTGAACTTTTCCGCATATTTCCTTAAGATTCACTCAAACCCTATGCAAAAAAAAACTCTCTCTCTCACTCACTTTTTCAATTTCTACATTTGCACCTGCAGGAGGAGGATGAGGAATGTCATTTCCTTACTCAAACTTGCTTTTTCAAATAGATAGTCATCTCCAATAAATATTGAGTTCGCATTTCTTTCCCTCTGAGGCACACGACTACGTCTTCGAGAGCTAATTGAGTAATTGGTGAAAGAGTGGAGTGTGCAAGTAGTGCTATTAAGCTCCGAGTGAGAGGATGCAATGGTTAAATGATTTACAATTATGTTGAAAATTGAATTAATTGAAAAATTAAAATTTCAATCAACCCAGAGATACTCATATGCTATATTACTATCTTTGTTCTCATCGGATCGAGTCTGACTTTATATAAATTAAAGCTTCAATCACTTTCATTAGCGGTTGAGACCTCGAGCTTTTGTTCCTTAAATGTAAAAGGATTCATAATCTATATATCAGGCCCGAAAAATATTTTGATGTATCACTCAAGCTCTTATCAATGGATCTACGATAGAATATCGGTCCTAGAACCAGGAGTTGAAGATTCAAAGTAAAGATTTGATTTATATTTGTAATGCGTAATGGCGTAATGGTCGATGGATGTGTATCTGGTTATTTATGTGATTGCGCGATTTATTTTATTCGAGTACAAGTTAAATAGGGACTCGTTAGTGTGTGTATAGGGGCCGGACAAAGCGATCGGATAAGGATCATTCGCTTTTTAAAAGCATCTAGATTTGAGGCTGAGGAGGAGGAGGAGGAGGAGGAACTGGATGAATGTGCACATTAAAAGGTGGCATAATAGCGGCGGCGAAAGAGGATCGAGATCAGGCCCGGCCTAAAGGATAGGACAATCGGAGAGAACTATGAAAGTCATAATTTGATATCTTGGATCCCATGTCCCGGTCTCAACAGGGCATTTACTCGTACCAGAGGATGAATCAGCAGAGTCCGTAATACAATTGCCCCAGCTTTTGAACAAATAAAGCAGATGCTCAAACAAAGTTGTCTGTCGGCCAATGGCCAACGGTGAGAGCGAGAAAAACACCCCAACGAACGAGTAATTAAAGCCCCAAGACTCGAATCAAAGACTCCCGGCCCCCAAAAGGAGATTGCAGATCGGAAAAAATCCCTCATTAAAGATGAAATGGATTTCTTTGCCGGTGAGGACGGCCTCCTCCTCCTCACTGAGGAGGAGGAGGCCGTTGAGAGCAAACAATATGAGCCCAGGAATAAATTGCCACCACCAATAAATATGTGTAAAACTAACGAAGATCCCTACCTTTGGAATTGCATAGTTTTTTCCTCCAAGTCTCTCACCTACCTCTGGCTAATTAACTCGGCAATCCAATTAGGCTCCTGACCAGCTCTTATTTATTACGCTCACAATGATTATCTCGTTCGAGAATTCCTTTGGAACACCATTACGATCTACAGT
>JAAZTK010001757.1:0-12972 GCA_036507255.1 Megalothorax incertus
CAAGATTAAGATCCTCGTCAACTAATCCATATCATATCCACTCAAGGGACATCCTTGTTCAAAAGCCTTAGTGTTAACAATGAAATCGCTATGTAATAATAGTATATGTATAGATAATATCCGTATATTGAAAGTTTAAAAAATAACAAAAATGAAGAGTACCCTTTCGTATAGCCGATTTATGATTGAGCTATTTTCCAAGAATTTGTACTCGTTATTCCCAACCTCTTTGACCCGATTCCTTAAGAGATCAGACCCCGTTAGATATTAAATATTATGATTCTTATCTCTTTTACCTTGTCTTTGGACACCATTCACAATTGCAATCCTCATCCTCCAAGTCAGAATCCTCCATATGAGGAGAATCAGTGCCCTTAAGACTGTAAGCATATTCAGGATCCTCTAAAATATACATAAATGTATTAAGAAATTTAAACATTTTTAATTAAAATATTTAGAATTAACCATAAAATGTAAGAAATTTCAGTTTGGGTTTAGCTCCATGTAGGGCATTTGTCTCCTCTGGCTGAAGAGAGATATAAAATATTGATTTAAAATCTTTGAGGGATTTCACATCCTCCATATCATCAGTGTTGTAGTGCACTTTCATGAGGAGACTCCTGTACATTTTTTATTTTATATTAAGCCTTAGAATATAATTAATTAACAAATATATTTTACCAATCTACTCCAAAAAACCTAACTGATGGGGAATAAAGCTCCTTAATCCCATCCTCCAATTTGGGAATGTCCACATTCCATTTCATTCGCCGGGACTTCCAAGGGATGACTTTGAGGTCACCCAAAACCAGGTTATAATCCTGAAAGGATTTTAAGGCGTTAATTTCAATTGTAAAAACATATATTTCAATAACAATTTTGGAAATCAGACCTTAATCTCAGTTTTGGACTTTTTCTTTGGAGGAACTTGGATTTCTTCGTCTTCTTCTGGGTTTTCCAGCACTGTATGAAGTAAAACCAAATGAATGAAACAAAATTCTATCTATTTTGAATTACAATTTCTATTTAACTTACTATAATTAAGGTCTTCAATCTGCTTACAACATTTAACAAGCTCATTCAACCCCCAAAGATCTCCCAATGCAATTATATCAGCCAAATGATCCTCCTTGTCCTTCATTTCGCCTGTATAGATCCATTCAAGTACTCCCTTGACCGCTCTCGGGTTCATTGACCTGCCTTTGACCCTGTCAAGTTCAATAGTTTCTTCCTGCAGCTCTCCCATCATCTTCTTTAGGAATGTAGACCTTGCTGAAAATGGAACAAAAGTGGATCGATAAAAAACAATATACCTTGGGTTTAAATTAAATTAAAATACCGGATAAAATGAATTTGTGGACGGGAAACTCTTGATCTCGGCATCGGATTTTGAGGTCAGACCCCTCTGGGTTGGCCAGCAGTCGCCCCATCTCGACAGAAAGGTCTCGAATCCCTTGTTGGCGTTCCAACGAAGTTTTGACTACTTTCAAACTGCAATTCTTCTCAGGCTTTTCAATTACTAATTTAATTTCAAAGCGTTTCGTCTAGAAAATATTTTAAAAAACAATAATAAGAGCCATATTTAAATCTTTTAAAAGCTCTAAAATCTTTTTTGCAGAGATTACCATTACTGGTGCGCCAGTCTCCTCGTTCAAAGGCAGTTTGAATTTCAAATTAAAAACATTTGGTGAGGTCAAGGTCGCGTAGATAGCTCCTTCTCGTTTGCGGGTGTTAAAAGTCTCGTCTTCTGCATTAACACAGCGATTACGCTTAATAAAAATAAAAAATACGTGTAGAATTACCGTATTTTGCCCAGAGAAAAAATTCAGTGTTTTTGCAGTTTTTGGCCCAGGCTTTGGGATCCTCTGGAATCACCTTAATCATCATCTCCACCTTGTTACGCTGACTCAGCGGTTGGCAGATGTCAATCTTGAGCCTCCTATGAAATAAATAATTAAACTAGGTTAGTTCTAATTAATTCTAATTTCAAGAAATGCTTACAAATCATTTCCCCATAATTTAAAAGTCGGAGATTGTATGTAATATTCAGTCCATTCCCCAAGGGGGACGAGGGAGTCTGTGGCCCATTTGACCCTGTACCCCTTTCCACCGACAACCTAATTAGAGAATTTAAAATCATGCAAATAAAGGTGTTCAATTAAAATTTTATCGAGCTTTGAAACAAAAATAAAAGTTTTTAAAAAATACTAGTATACCTTATCATCCAAAACTCCAACTGTCCCTCGGTCCATCGCGTCCCCCGAGGAGTGGAGGATATCACGGTGGTTGTTTCAACAATTGTCAAATTAATTGATACCTTTTGGGTCAATTTTTGGAGTAAAATAAAAATTACGAGAATTTTCAGATATCGATTGGAGGTCAACGGGGATTGAATTTTTGGCAGTTTTTTATGGCGGATTTTAGTTTATTAATATTAATCTTGAAAAAAATTGTACCTATTACCTATTTTATTAATACAACTCCGAGTTCCCAAATTACATTAATTGATTTAATTAGCAATTTGTTGGGTAAATACTATATAATTAATAATTATACCTATTTATAATCAATTTACAACCAAAAATCATATTATTTCAAATCGGTTCTAAAATTTTATTTTTTGCTCTCTTTTTTGACAGATCATAATTTCATATTTATTAATAGCAAAATATTCTTTGCAAAATGTCGACTAATCGAAATCATAACCAACATCAACCAGGACCTTCGAGAGGTTTCTTCAGAGGTCGTGGGGGTGGACAATACCGTGGTACATTTCAAGGTGGCCGAGGTGGTGGTGGTACTGGTGAACGAGGTCAAGAAAGAGGTCGTGGGAATTCTTTCAATACATCTCCCTTTATTCAATACTTGGAGTCTGAGGTTCCAACATCAATCAATATCATTAAAATATATATTTTGTAATTTTTATTTTTTTTAATTTTTAACACTTTTCTTAGATTACTATTCCCCAAAAATACTCAGGAAGGTTGGTGGGTAAACAACAACAGAATCAAAGGGCTCTCGAGGCCGAATCCAAAACCAAACTATTCTTTTCTGAAGGTTTAAATATAAAATATTAAATATCATTAGTATTAGATACAATTAGCTGATATTCTTTCCTCGATTTCAGACTGCTTTCATGTACAACCCGGAAATGAGAATCGCCCTGTGACCATCAAGATTCAAGGGGCCAAGGATGACATTGATTTGGCAAAGTTGCTTATCAAAAACTTTTTGCAAAACATTGATGAGTCTAAGGTTCAATTATTTATTTATAAATGCCTATTGTAATTATTTTTAATTTTTGACATTTTCCCAAGATTACTATTACTATTCCCCAAAAATTTATAAAAAGATTGGTGGGTCAACAACAATGGAATCAAAGGGCTATTGAGGTCAAATCCAGAACAGAATTATACTTGCCTCGAGGTGCTTATTTTTATTTATAATAGTACGATGATATTGTAATATGATAATATACCTATGTTATTACATACTTATTTTATAATATTTTCTTCCCCGATTTCAGACTGCTTTCTTGAAGAACCCGGAAATGAGGATCGTCCAGTTCCCATCATTATTCGGGGACGCGGGAATGACATTAAGATGGCAAAATTCCTCATTTTTGATTTTGTTCGGACTCGAGAGAACCCGGAAGAAGAGATCATGTCATTGCCGAGGGGTTACTACTCGCTTACGAGACTTTACAAAATGACCGTTCGGAGAGAGTCTGGTTGTGGGGATATACTATTTGGAGATGAAGATTTTAAGCCTACCTGGGAGAAACAAATGATTCCAAGAGCTCCGCCTCCAAATCTAGGTAAATTAAAAACTTAATTTACGATACAAAGTAAATATACTGTATTTAAAATTTAATACATATCTTTGATTCTTATTTTTTCCAGGGGCTACATTTGAAATCAAAATCATTGGCTCTCGAGATAGGATTCAACTCGCCAAATCTCTCTACAATTATCTTATGGAGCTCAACCCTATTGATGTTGGAGATACTAGTACTCAATAATCTAATTTCAGACACATTATTCTTAAAATTGCTTTCATTAATTCGAGTATTTTTAATGTCTTCAATTTGTATAATGCTATTATAGTACTCGTATATTAATTGAATGGACAACTCAAGTGTTTCTCGTTAAATACAGAAGTTTTTCAATTTTCACCAATTATTATTTCATTAGATATTAATAAATATTGCCCAGCTATAAATCAATAAATTAATTGTCCTGTAATAAATTCATGTTTTATACAGCCCTAATCTTTCGTCTTTGATTATTTACTAATTCATTATACCAATATTTAAATTTTATATTTTACTAGAAATATCTGTAAAGCAAAATGTTTAAGATAATTTCATTTTTTGTTCTACTCCATATGCTGTATAGTAAAGTTGAAGCAGGGTATGATTTACATCTATCAAATATTGAATCACTTTCCGAATCTCTCGAAGGTTGTCGCCTTGAAATATTTCTAAACCATTCACCCACATTTGGAAATATTAATTTTGAAGAAATCAAAATCCCATACAAAAATTCCTTATTAAATAGAACATCTTTACAAACGATCCCTACCATCAAATGGTCAAACAATTGCTCCGTCATCTGGTTTTTCCAAGAATCCGCACATCAAGATATTTATGATTATTTATATTGGGATGATGCAAAATATGATCCAATATTACGGAAATGGTTTCTTATATTCTCAAGAAATTGCGGCGATATCAAATATTTAAAACAACAAATTCCACCAGTAAAACAATTTGGGTCCGAAATGATTGCTTGTTTTGAAATAAATGCGAAATTAAAATTCAAAATTATTGGAGAAATCACCGAAATTAAATTGATTCATTTCCATTTGATTAATAGAAATCACTCTGATCCAAAGAAAAATGATTTAATAATAATTATCAATGGGCTTCAAATTGGAAATCATTTCAAACTCCTCCAAAACGAAGTAAATCATTTAGCCAGACATCTTGAAATTATATCCTACTTTAAAATTGCAGACATATCAAATATTCATCTGAAATATTTTCAAAATCTTGTTCCATTCATCACCAATATTACCCAATATCTACATCCGAATTCCCTCCTATTTAATCCAAACGTCAGAGATAGTATAAAAACTCAAAAATTCCCATTTATTGACACTGGCCTTAGGGGAGTAAATTGTCAAACGCGATATAACACGAGGGATTGTTTTCCAATTGAATTTGTGCCTATATATGACACTAGCCTTAATTTCATTACATGTACCACACTGATGGGGAACCGACTGGAATTTGAATATCTGATTAGAGCTTTTGACCTTGGAACAGGATTTTGTTTCCTAATTTCCGGAATGATGGGATTTGGCGTATTTTACTTGGCCAGAAAGCAAGGAGTTGGCATATCAGATATAATTCTGGCGTTGACATCCCCTTTTCTGGAAAAAAGTGTGGAGATTGAGAGAATGTTCCCAGCCAAAAGAAAATGGTTAATTGCTCTATTTGGATTATGGATAATGGCTTCTGGAATAGTACTAAATAATGGATATAAATCATTCATTACGGCAGGGTTAGTGGCGCCACTTGGAAAAACTTTTCCCCTCAATTTCCTCGAGTTGGTTCAAAATGGCTTCTCAGTTTATGATCATAGGGCGTTTAAAGATAATGAAATTATTATGGATCAGATTTATAAAGCTCATTCTGAAACAAGTAAAATGATTGGAATCCCAACAATATATGAATCCGTTGAAGAATGTTTAAGGAATTGCTTTGAAACTGAAGAAAAAGGGAGGGTCTTTTCATTGAACATTTTGTTCGATCCAGGTTGGTGTAAATGGATTAAACATTGCAATGTATTGACACCGATTAACAAAACATATACAAATGATCATATTTACAAGCAAATTATGTTTTATTGGAATATTGCGGATTCAGATGCTAATAAAAAAAGGCGAAATATGACTGAATTGCGTCAACTTATGGAAAAAGCTAAATCATGTCAGAGATCCGCAGTTATGGGGTATCGGCGGAATATTCAAGCTTTAAAATCATTCTTTGATGATAACCTCCCCCTCAACACATGGGAGGTTGGCCAATCCCCAATTTTCGGATATCCGGGAGGATTTTATTTTTATTTATTTCCTGGAACATTTTTCCGAGATCAAATCCGATATTCAACAGAAACTGGAATTATTGCTAAAATTAAACCTTTAATAGAAACTCCAAGAGAAATCCAGGAGGAATTTAATCTCAGTTTGGAAAAGTGGAATTTCAAACCACAAACGCTTAAATCCAATATTGCGACGGTATTTCTTGCTTGGGTGGTGGGCGTTTGTGTTTGTTTTTGTGTTTTATTTTGGGAAGTGAGGGAAGGCATAAAAGAATTTGTGATAATGGGATTTTTATTATTTAAAGGATTTTTGGTCTTATCTGTTAATTTTTTTCAAATTTATTTTGATAAATTTAAATTACTATTTAAATTTTCGTTGTCCAAAATAGGATTTTGGATCCAGAAAGTTTATATAAATATAAAAATTCAATTTAATAATTGAATATAAAAATTAAGCAACCCTAATATCATTACAATTTACAGTCTTTAGCAAACTTTTACTTTTATTTTAAAAGATAATTCTTCAAATGTTTTTAATTTTGCAAATATCTAGGCAAATATTATTTCGAAAATGGAAAAGTTATATGCCAGAACCGAAAGTTTTTTAACAGCCTTTATAAATATAATTTTGTAAATATAATTTATAATTTATTCAGACGAAAAAGAATCAAGCAACAAATTACAAATTATATCTTTTGATAAATGTACCATTGTACTAATCCTAAGAATTTATTTCAATTAGTATGCATTTAATTTGTTAAGATTAAAATAATGCAATACTTTCTATAAAGACTACAGATTTAGAAGGATATCATTATCCATATATTATGAGGATATTTTACGGAAATTTGATAAAAATTATTCTAAAAAGTTAGTTCATTTCAATTTTTAAATGTATTTTACTAAACTATTATCATAAAATAAAACTAATAAAACTTTAACTAACTAAAAATAATAACTATTATTATAAATACTAAATAAGTATAATAATAATTACCTACTTAATATAATAAAATCCGCAATTAATTAGCAAATTATATCGTATTCCTTACAAACATAATGTAGATTGCAAAAGTATTTGAGGAGACAAAAAGTATAATATTAAGAAAAGTGGAGAATTTAACATAATAAAAATAATAAAAGGGCATTCCAATAAATCTCATTGATCTAATGAAAGATTTCTGATATTTACCAGTTGCCTTTGTCTTTAAAATGGCAAGTATTTTCGAGGATCGATATCTAATTAGTGAGGATTGATAAAGAAATATAGAGAGAGTGATTGTCGCCACAATCGATGACATGGGAAATACCAGGTAAATAATTATATTAATTTTGTTATATAACAATAGGGAGCAAATATTATACATTAAGAGTATTGTATTGCTCAATACTACAACAATTGATTCAAATTGGCGTCCAAAATCAGCGTTGAATTCTAAATTCATTACCCTTATTAGTTGGAATGTTGCAATGACTTCATACATTTCATCTTCTGATTCGATTGCCCAAGTTTTTTCCCTTAAAAATAAAACCAAAATTAGGCGCATATTTCTTTAAAAGGATAAGTCATTTAACATAAGATTTGCCAAAGAATCTGCCGTTGAAACGAGGTATATTTCAAATAATATGATGAAAATAAAGCATGTACAAAAACTGAAAAATGCCAAAAATGTATGATAAATTCCGACCAGAATTATTATACAAAAATCCGATGAAATATTTTGGACGAGGAAAAAGTAAAACATGGGATTTTCATGAAAAATTAAATAAATAATTGGTACAAGCAGTGTAATCCATGTGTAACATAGGATTATCATTTGGGCAAGATAAAATAATACATCAAAATTTGAAATCTTCTGGCCTACAAAAATTAAAACTCGCTTATTAATTTATTTATAAATAATTTAATAAAAATTAATGTACCTGTAAATTCCTTATCAAAATCAATAAGTTGATTGCAAAATTTTGGAATATTTTTATAAACCAATAATGATTGGGAGACCAGGCAAATGACGGCATAATTTAGAACATAATAATAAATCATGAATGGATTTGAGAGGATTTCATCACGATTAAAGACTAATTGGATATGAGCATAAATTTCAAAAATAATAAAATTCCAACTATAAAATTTCCAAATTTGCAATGATTTTTTAGGATTTAATTTAATTTTTCCATCCTCGGTAAAGGAATAGGGAGAATAATTCTTTTTGGAAAGGTAATTAATGATTTTGTGGAAAAAGTGTAAAAATTTAAAAGAAATCATTTAAAAAAAATATATTTCAGGATCGGAAAAGAGTATATTTTATGGTCGCCTAAAATGGCTGCTTTTATACAGCATTTCAAGTGGAGCAATTAAGATAAAAATAGATGCGACCCGTGCGATTTACGAAATTATCTTTAATTAATGTCTGTGATGGAATAGTTGGACTAGTTAATAATTTTACTGACCTGGACATTTCTCAATTAATGGTCAACAATTAGCGAGGTTGAATGCAATATTCAATATTAAATGTTTAATATTCCTAAAATAGGGCTTGGATAAAATTATTAGGTGAATGTCTGGGGGATTAGCAAAACTTGTAATTTATTATTTTAGTATCATTAGGATAAATTGATAATAATCAGGTACTCGTACGGTGTAAGGTTCCAAGAATTGAGCTGGAATTGGAAACTATAATTTTAACCTAATGTACAGGGTTTATTTATTGGGTTACGAAAGAAATTTTAGCTTTGTAAATATCTCGGGGATCGCAATAATATTATTCGATGGAAAAGTACCTTCGAATATTTAATTGCATTTTATAATCCCAAGACATATTGGATCTATTTCAGGTAATATACGAGTATGTCAAACGATATTTAGGAAAAGACTTTGTTGATTTCAACTTCGAGGTATCATATCTAATTACAGTTCAGGTTGCAAATTAACCCACATTACTTGAATTGAATATAACAAATAGCTTATGTAAAATGCGAAATCATATATTGTATTTTTTATTATGGTTTTTATTTTTATTTTATTAGGATAAATATTTTCGACCAAGATTATATTAAGTATGGTATTATTTAATATAGGTACAAATTATAATATACAATATTAACATTTCCAATCAAATATTATTTAAGTATCATAAATTTTAGGGAATTATTTTTATATTTATTCAAGATTTGGGGAAATAAAATATGTTATAGATAATTTAAAATCTTTCTTGCTTTTCGATTTATCGGCAATCTCCATATTGCCATCCCACTTGTTTGTAGCAAAACCCAGAGCAGCAATATCCCATTGAGCCATCAGGCTGGCATCTTCCTCCATTGCTAATGCACTAGGAATTTAATGGAGAAAATATTAATGAAATTTTTTATGCTTTAGTTTTAAATATTTATTTCCAACCTGTGACCCGACAGTCTTGGCGAAAGCCATGTCAGTGTAGACCAGGACGAAAGCCAGGCAGAGAACGAGGAAGGTTAATTTGAAGTTCATGATGAAATATTCGAAGATTTTTAGGATTTGTTGGAATTTTTATTAGGATTTGTTGGGATCTGTAAGATTGGATCGGAATGAATGATATCCATTTGAAAATCCAGCCTATTTATACCAAAATAGATATTATGAATTTATGACAATTTCCCCCTACAATAATCCCAATTTTTTTCAAAGTTCAATAAAACAATTACCGTGTATTCGACTCATACATATCTAATTCCTTAAAACCTTATCAAAATTATCTTTCCGATTAAAATGATTGCATGCAATACTTTATTAAAATTGAATAATTACATTGAAATATTGTTTACAAAAATTATTGTTTAAAATTTAAAATTGACAAATTTACTTATGTATATGCAATAGATATGGCAAATTATTATTTCTCTGAAAAATATGTTTTTATTCCTGGAATAAATATAAATCAATGAATAAAGGGATTATTAAATTATTCAGGAAAACTTTGTGACAACAAATTACACTGAATTTTAATATTTAATAAATAATTTATAAGTTATAATAACGTTATCCATTGTATATCTACATAGTATAATAATTATCAATACAGAGTAATAGGAAATATAATAATCATTGTACTTTTTTGGTAATTTAAAATGTGATAACTGTATGTAAATAACATTTCCATTGAATAATTTCATTTACAGATAAATAATATTTATGATATTATCATAATACTTGCAATTTTTCTTCAGAATATTGAAATTTGATAAGGTATGATGACCCAATAGCTACAGAGTAAATATTATTTCTTTGAAATAATTCGAGATAAATTGTTCATTTTTGATATAAATAGACAGGATTTTCAAATGGAAATCATTCAGTCCAATCAAATCTTACAGATCCCAACTAATCCAAATAAAATTCCCAACAATTCCTAAAAAATCTTCTCGAATTTTTCATCATGAACTTCAAATTGACCTTCCTCGTTCTCTGCCTGGCTCTCGTCCTGGTCTACACTGACATGGCTTTCGCCAAGACTGTCGGGTCACAGGTTGGAAATAAATATTTAAAACTTGAAAATATAAAATTTCCTTAATATTTTTCCCATTAAATTTCTAGTGCATTAGCAATGGAGGAAGATGCCAACCTGATGGCTCAATGGGATATTGCTGCTCTGGGTTTTGCTACAAACAAGTGGGATGGCAATATGGAGATTGCCGATGAATCGAATAGATTGAAAGATTTTCATAATTATCATTCATTTTTATCCCATAATTCAATTTATCTTTAGTAAAATTGATCAGAGTATTAATTGATGTTTTTTTGTAAATTCATGTCTATTCTCAGCTTGAAATTACATTACATATATTAATAAAGCTCCGCTTGAAATCGAAAAAATTTTTATCTTAGGATTAGATTTTTTTATAAATGATATATCATTTTCGGATAAAAATCATTTGAAGCACATATATATCCGTAATCTTTACTTGTCAAATTAAATAATGCTCATATAGTCATATACCTAATAAATTGTGTTACAAATACAATATTATGCATACCTACGATACATATATATCAATAGTATATCAATGTTCATATCTTTGTGGAGTTTTAATTCAATTAAATTTAGGATTAATTATGATTATGATATTCCCATAGATATTTGTCGATTCGATTGGGTATAGGTATAACTATACAGATATATTTAATCTAACTGCTTCAAGAATTGTGCGTAGGGTACCTACAGGAAGTATCCGTATCCTAATATTTCGGCGTTACTTGATTTATTCCTAACTTGAATTCCGCATTTGACTTTACTTTGGACCTGGCATAATATGGATTAATCTATGTAGTATATATGTATTGTATATGTATTAGTAATTACTATTATTATTTTATAAATCAAACTTAAAGTCTAAAAAACTAATTAATTAATTAAAGCAACAAATAAAACACGAGTTTATATTTCAAAGATCATGCTTTTATTTAAATAAATCAATCAATGCAATGTAATGTAATTTAAACTTAAAAATAGGTACAAAATAAATTGAGTTCTTATTTAACTTATAATTAACAAGGAGAGATTATCGATTTGTAGTCTTAATAATTAATTATATTTATATGTAAAAATATGTATATATTTCAAGTGTCAACAATCCAAAGTGAAAGATTAATGGTAACAATGCAAAGGGAGAGATTAATTAAATTCTAGCAATAAAATAAAGTAAATCGATTGTCTAAAATTATGAAAAGGTACAATAATTGGTACTTAAATTAATTGAGTGTATATAGTAGTTGTACTTAATTGCTAACAATGGTAGTAGATTATCAGTATTTGTACTTTGATTCTAAATATTTGAGTATGTACTACTAAATGGCAGGATAAGTAGATTGTTGCTGAAGATCCGTTGTAGTTGGAGCGTTGAAGTTTTTTGGCATTGTTGTGAAGCTCGATCAGTTGATGTTGAGTGGGACGATTTGGCCTTCTGCTCCGAGGACGAGGACGCCACCACCGTATGCTGCAATGTCCATTGGTTTGAAAGGCTTTTGATTCTTCCAGGTAGAGAAATACCCCACTGCGTCCCCTCCAGGTGTCACTACCTTCACCATGCAGTTGTTGGCGTCACAGACGAGGATGTTTCCGGTTTGTTGGCCAACGGTGATCCCTTGAGGTCGGCTGAGCACATTCGGCGGGAAGAGGCGGTAGCGGGTGTCGAAGGCAGAAATTTTGATCTTGAACGCCGTCTCCAAATTGAAATCCACCACGTACAGGTTTTGGCCTATGTGAAGGGAATTGGAATCGGATAATTAATTAATTTGCATTTTGTTCAAGTCAATTATATTGTTAAATATTAGAAAATAATTATTAAAATGAATTTTTAAAACCACCTACCATTATTGTCAAATGCTACGGATCGGGGGTAGTCAAAGATTGATTTGAATTGGTAGACATTGGTGGTGATGGCGGAGTGAGATGCCCGGAAAATTCCCTGGTGGTCAAAGAGTTGGACTCGGTTGTTCCTCGAGTCTGCCACCGCAATCAGCCCGTCTCTGGACACGGCAACCCCCCATGGGTAGTTGAACTCCTGCTCCCCATGTCCAAACCCTCCAAAGCTAGAGATCAAGTGTCCATCGGTGTTGTAAAAGTTGACACGGTGGTTGTCCTTGTCCGTGACGAGGATCCGGTTCCGGTAGGGGTCAAAGGCTACCCCTGTTGGTCGATAGAGATCCCTTGGTCCATGCCCAGGTGTCCCGAATTTACGAATTAGACGATGGTCGACGCCGCTGAGGATGGATACTTGATGGCCGTCCCTGTCCGCTACATAAACCTGTAGAGGAATTATTAAAAACAATTATTTACATTGAAATATGGCCTAAAAATAATCAAACTCGTAATTAAGTTAATTAACCTAC
>JAAZTK010001758.1:0-12970 GCA_036507255.1 Megalothorax incertus
AAAGGCTTTGTAAGGATCGAGAGGATTCACAAAGTTGTTTGATCCCAAATAATTTCTAAACTGGGCCCACAGGCCACAATCCAAATACAAACAATAGGATGCAATTCTGCAGAGATAGAGAGAGATTCCCCCAAATCCAATTTCCAAATTGATGCTCATCTCTAAAGGGTTCAATGTCAATGTCCAAATAAAATACAATAATTCGAAGCACGAAGGCTTTCGATTTTTAACCAAATGCTTTTTTATTTTGCTCGACCAAAGTCCCACAAACCAAAATGAAATGGTTATCCTCACCGCATTATCGAGTCCAATTGATTCGTAATTAAAAGGGAAATCAATTGTGGAAATGCAATTGCAAGGATCTGATTGCAGGGATGGTAAGGAATGACGCACACGAGTTAAAAATGATATCTTTTGATGCAAAAACCTCAAAGAAAAAAATATGGTTTGTGTAAAATTGCAAATCTGCACTGATTTTGAGCCAATTTGATGCGAAAGCTATAAGAATAGATTATCCCTTAATATTATATAGGTATTACTACTCGTACAATAGAATCTCGAGTCAAAAGATATAGATTTCCTTTGGGTGAAAGCAAAAGTGCATCTGATCCTGAGAAGAATTCGGGGAAATCGAAAGTTTAAAAAATGGGTCAAATTCAACCTTATTTCGAACGCAAAGACCGCAAACCTCCCCAAAATAGCCAATTACTATCAGATTTGTTTAAAGAAATAATTAAATGGAAAAAACTGTATTGAAATTTTAAATTAAATTCGATACATACATTTATTCACAATCGATACAAAATTATATTAAAACTGCATACAAATATACAGAATTATCAATTATGTAAAAGACAGTACTAATCCTAAGTAGTAAATTATAGATTTGTAGCTCAATGTAAATTGTAAGATTAAGGAACTGGATAAAAAGACACGAATAGATGCGGATAATTTTTAAAAATTTAAACGGGCTCGAATGCATTTAAAAAATTAATTAAAATTAAACTGTAAATAGCTACAGATGTACTGATGTACACATTTGCATACAATAAAATATTGATTAACATTTACAAATGGTTCATTTCAAGGTTAAATAACAATAGGATTATGCTCGAGCCAGGAAGTAATACACAAAATTCAATAAAATGATCATTAAAAATTCCGAAAGACCTTATATAAATCTGCAATATTAGACTATTTAATTATACCTATAATACTTATTTTGACGTATATAATTCATTTTAAAATCTAATTTGATCATAGAGAATAGATGCATAAATATCTGTACTTAACGTTTAGTAAAAGTTTTAGATAATAATAAAAATTTCATCCGTATTGCAAAAAACCTCATTCCATAAAATATTTGTACTCTGAACTTTTGAAGAATAAATTGAATAAATGCTATATCTAAATCTGTATTCTAAATTGTAATTATATTTAAATATCACCCGTTGGACTTCAGATTTTTAAGGTTTGTTTTTTTAAAATGAATTTTTTTCACTCTCGCGCATCATTAATAATTAGTTCAGGGTGCTCATCCGTGTTAATTGTGATGGACATCATTTGTTCGGACTCGGCTCCGTCCGATTCTCCACCATCTTCAACTTCTTCCTCCTCCTCTTCGAGTCCCTCTTCCCCGTTTTCACCATCTTCCCCTTCAACCTCACCCTCTTCAGTTGCTTCCTGCATTAAAAAACGTACAATTGAAATATCTCCGCAATAAAATTGAAAAAAAGGCTCAAAACCTTACCGTTTTAACTAATTTTATGTCTACACCATCCTTTGCCCCACCATTTACTGCTCCTCCTGCCCCTTTGGTATGGGTCTTGACATGCTTACTCAAATGGTCACTTCGCATGAATTTTTTCAGGCACTCTGTACATTGAAATCTTTTTTCTCCAGTGTGGGTACGCCTGAAAATACGTATTTATTATTTAGAAAAAAGTTGCAGAATATCCAGAATTGAAAGGATAATGCACATTACCTATGTCGCTGAAGCTCATCGGATCGAGTAAATCTTTTTCCGCAGAAAAGCCATTGGCAAATCTAATGGGGAATCAAAATATTGTTCATTTACACTGCTCAATTGCTTTCAAATATAAAAATTCTTACAAATGGTCGTTCTCCGGCATGCCATCTCAAATGAGCTCGGAGATGTGAGGTTTTCCCATAAATCTTTCCACAACCCACGATATGACAAATGTGCTGCTTCTTTTTGTCTCCATTCTGATTCCTAGCTGATGCATCTGTATCCGTACAATTTGGACATGTACCTAGAAGATGATTAAAAGTTAAAAACCCAAATAAAAAAATTCATTCAGTCAATCTCATTTAGGAACACTTACAGGCAACTCTTCTCAAGCGTGTTTTGGGCTTGGAATCAACTTCAGTTTTAATTTGCGTAGGAATTGATGTGGCTACCATTAGCTGGGGTTGGTTTACGACTTGCCATTTGGTTGGATCGAGAGGATCTTGCTGGATTTGTTGAATTTGCTGACCTGCATATTCAATTCAATGTAAGTTAAGTATGCTATATTCTTGCAAGTGGCATAAATCTTTTATTTACCCATGCCCAATCCAAGATTGGATAGAATATTCGAAGTAGAGACTAATCCTCCTCCTCCTCCAAGTTGAAGTATCTGATGATTTTGTGGAGACTGTTGGAGTGTAATATTTTGTCCATTCCCCAATGAGAAAGAACCCGAAGGAATAATCTGGAGTCCAGGAATATTTTGGATGGGGATTGCTTGTCCAAGTCCTCCTCCTAATCCATTGCCAAGTATGGTAAATTGCTGTCCTTGATTTCCTTGAATAGTAATTTGTTGCGGTTGTTGTTGAACTTGCACTTGATGTTGTTGAGTTTGTTGCTGCTGAGATTGTGTAGCTTGAGCAGCAGCTTGTGCCGTAGCAGTCTGCGTTGTAGAAGTCACGGCATTTGAGGCCTGGGTAGTAGAAGATACATTATTTGTATTTGACCCCTCATTAGCTACAGATGTCTGAAATTTAATTAATAATTAGAATATATACAAGTATTTACGGATAGTTTACTTATACCTGTATTGTAATCGTTCCATTAGCATTTTGTGTCCAATTTGCAGCGGATGTGCTAACCGTCGGCTGAATTTGTGCGAATTGAATCTGTCCATTTGGGGTAATTACTTGCGTCAACTGCTGCTGAGGAAGCTGGCTTAGCTGAGGTTGAAGAACTTGAATCCCACCACCAAGATTTATTCCCCCCGGGAGTCCCCCGGTCAACGTTTGAATGGGGATATGAACAGTTTGGATGATAGTTTGTCCATTTGAGGTGGCAATTGGGATTTGTATCGGGATTGTTTGCTGGAGAGGAAATTGGACAATTTGTGGAGCTTGAGACCTGACAATATTCTGTCCACCGGTAGTGACAATTGTTCCATTTGCGCTCTGGACTAGGTTAGCAGTCTGGAGGACATTCTGAGCTCGGAGGAATTGTCCAGCGGGTGCTATGATAGGAGATGTACCGATTTGAATATTCTGGACAGTTGTTTGTTGATTCGTCATTGTCAAATTTGGGTCTGACCGTCTGAAATTAATTAAAAAGTTTACATTATTTGCAATGCATAGGATTAGGTAAGAATAAAACGCCAACAATGGGCGTACACAAAAATCTAAAATTGTTTTGCAAAAATCAATTCAAAGTTTCAAATTTCAAAATTTTATAAAAATATTAAAGTGGATTTGCAAAAATTGAGTCTAACTACCCCAAAGTGAATTTTAGCCAAGCTCAACCTCTGAGGGATTGTCTTACCAGATTCCGGACAACCCGAATTGTGGGAGTATCAAAAATATCAAAGAAATGGGAGGAGGATGGCGAATGGCGGTCGGGGGGCAGAAGACAGGACGAGCTGTTTGTGCGTACGCAAAGAATTACTTGCCCATATGATCCACAAAGTTGGCCTATGGAATTAGTAGGGCTAAGCCTTGGGCGATAAGGCTGATTATTTTAGTGTTCTTGGGCGATCTTTTATGTATAATGGGGAGGGAGGGAGGCAAGGTGTATACGAGTTGAGGAGAGTGGGGGCCGTTGGAGGTTGGGAAGTTGGGAGGAATTGGAGAGATGAGGGAGCGTCCCTAAAAAACAAAGAAATGGGAGGAGGATGGCGAATGGCGGTCGGGGGGCAGAGACAGGACGAGCTGTTTGTGCGTACGCAAAGAATTACTTGCCCATATGATCCACAAAGTTGGCCACTAGAATTCTTATAGGGCAAAGGCTTGGGCTTTAAGGCCGATTATTTTGTTGTTTTTGGGCGATCTTTTCTGTATAATGGGGAGGGAGGGAGGCAAGGTGTATACGAGTTGAGGAGAGTGGGGGCCGTTGGAGGTTGGGAAGTTGGGAGGAATTGGAGAGATGAGGGAGCGTCCCTAAAAATTAAAAAATGGGGCAAAATGACACTCAAGAGGAACGTTCGGCGATCCCGAGATATTTTGGAATTGATTTAGGAAATTTGGAATAATCGAATGCATTTTTATTGAACATTTTTAAGGTTTGCTAATTAGATTTTATATACATCGAATAACATTACCAAATCTAATTAATAATTAATTTATAATAATAATATCAGGACAATCACAATAGGAAATGGAAATTAATGAGAAGCTTAACTTTTAAGGTACAGAATCAGATTCAATAATATTTACTATTTTAATAACATTAGGAATTAGGATTCAATTGAATTAAAGTTTAAAGTTAAACTCGACTGGTAAATTATTATAAAGCTCTTCCTTCCAAACTCCAAAGTTGATATATTTGGTATTCTACAGCTCACGTGCTTGTTTATGTAATACTTGTACATTTTATACCTTCTTTAATTGTACCTGAAATTAGTTTCGAAATATTAAATTGGAAATGGGTTTGGGCAAGTATTATTTGTACGTTACATTGTACAATCTAATTAATGTAGTAAATAAAAACTTTTTACAATAGTAAGTAATCTTAAATTCTTAATGTATTCTAGATTCTAGAATCTAATCCTAAGATTTCTGAACCATTGAACCATATTGATTTACTAGTAAATTCCAAAATGTTTAATTTGATTACATTATGCTAGTCTAATTAAACGTTTTGAATCAAAACTTTTGATTGCTTAGATCTACTCTTCCTAAATTCTACACTATCACAAGATGTGAAGAAAGACTTTAATCTAGCTAATTATGTAAGTATCGTACAAGTTAACACACAAGACTAGCTACCTTATACAATACCACTACGTGACACTGACGTCACTACACGGACACATTCAATATTAGAGCTGCATTTTAATTGCTTGAAAGTTGAAACCTTACGAATTCTTACTAGGACCGTTAGCTACCTACTGAATCTATAATTTCTATACCTAATCTGTATTGAAGGAAGACAAGACATTCTAGGTCCTAGGATCTAAAACTAATACGTACCAAAAATTGTTTTTCAAAAGCAATTTTTAAATACACAAAAATCAGACTTTTCAATTGCTTTTTAATTATTTAATTATTGAGAAGTAGTCTCGTAATATATCTGATATTATACGAATTGATTAATTAACTATAAACTTTCAAGACACAAATTGCACAATGAGAAATAACTATTAAAACAGGTACATAACAAAAACTATTCTGAAATCTGAATTATTCTGGTCGGAAAAGTAGAGAGGTTCAGGTAATTATTGCCCCCGCCTCTGCAATCTCAAATTAACTAACTGGAGATATTAAGACCCCTGAATTTAATGTGCTTGAACGTTCCCAAAATTCTAAAATCTAAATGCCTCCTCCACTCCTCTCAACCGTCGGAGATCTCCAGGCAGTTCTCAACCTTTCCTCCTCCATCTCCAACATCCTCTCGAAGCGTGAATTGGAGATTTTTCCAGATTTAATTGCACACATTAGCTGTAAATTTTTAAAAAGCATATAAAAACTCACGAAAAACCCTTTGAATATGACAACTTACAGCCAAATATTCTTCCAATTCAACTTGACCATTTCTATTTGTATCCAATTCTTTGAGAATATCATGCAAAATCTCTCCACTGATGGACTCCCCTTGCCTAGCGAGTCCCTTTCGCAAATCCACAATTGAAATAAATCCTTTTTTATCCAAATCCAAAGTTTGAAATCTCTTTGTATAAATCTCTTTCTCCTCAGGGCTTAAAACATAATCGAGCAACCCCTTTGTTTCAACATTGACATTCTTCCCCATCTGTACATTAAGGAATTCCATTGCTTCATCATATTGCTGCTGCCTTTGACTCGTGGACCATTTCAATTCATCTCCCATTATTTCAATAATTTTTGGAATAGATTCCTCTGCTGCCTCAACATTGAGGAATGCGAGCCGTAGACGCCTTGCAATTACATCTACAACTGTACAAGCATATTCTTTCATTGCATACTTTACTTCAGCTTCAATATATGGAAATTCCGGATGAATCCTCTTCCCTACGACGGGGAACCGTTTCCCAGTTAAAGTTGCCATCTTTGCGACGGAAAATGCTCGATCCCCATAAGATGCTGCCAAATTCTTGGCTACTTCCGGTTCAAGACCAATATCTTGAACTAGACGGATAAATACAGTAGCTGAATATCCATGAGCTCCTTCTAATAAAAGGCCGTCAGTTTGACTTGGGCCAGCGGATTTGAAATTATATTCTTGAACGGCTATATCCATTGCATCTTTAGCCATTGCTCTATAAGTTGTCCATTTACCACCTCCAATTGTAATGAGACCAGTCTCGGATACATTGACAACATGATCTGGAATTTAAGAAATAAGTAGTAAGAAATGGGGCCGAATATCATATGGGTAAGTACTTACTCCTTGCTAAAGATTCTGTATTCTCTTTTTTGAGATCAAGAACTAGGGGTCGGATCCCACTCCAAGCGGATAATACATCCCCACGCCTTACCTCCAAATCTGGAGATAAATAATTTCGAATTTCATTCAAAATAAATTGAATATCCTTTTCAGATGGGGCAGGGGATGTAGTGATGGGACAAGACTTGTCTGTAGTTCCAGCAATTGTATTTTTGAGCCAGGGTAGAAAGAAAGATGACTCGTCCATCTAATATAAAGTAGATAAAAAATTATATTTTGCATATTAATAGGGATAAAATTGGATATATCCATATAAGTCTAATCTACTCGTATTTAATCGTATTATTAGATAAATATGGGTATGTATTTGTATGAGGTAATTACCACTTGTTGAAGGATCGAGTAACCCCATATTCTCGGGACTATGCAAAAAAGTGAAATCATTAAAATATAATTAAAAGGTAAGTATTAATTAATTAATACTCTTTCCATTTTCATCACTTTCTCTCTAATTAATACAGACTCCCCTTTTGTCCCTATCTATTCTTATAGACACCTAAGGATCCAAAGTACGTCAGAACTATCCGTAGTGCGTACTAGCTAAAGTCAAAACTTGTCTTAATTCTCATCAGGAGTAAAGGGAGTCCTAAGAAATCTGAAATTCTCAGATTGAGCTGTCAAATTAGAAAGATTCGCTTAATTGTAATACGTAAATCTAACAGTAGGATTTGGGCATTTCTCTTCCCCTCAAAAACTTTACAAAAGAGCATGAGTTTGCACTCCTAGCTTTGTTTCACCTCTGCCAAAGTCAATTACAAAGGATTTCCTACTTGTGCCCATAAACAATGTGTGCAAAAGCCCCAGAGAGCCCACTTTTAGCGACTTTTACATATATTTGTGGATCGTCCTTAATTTAATTATATAAAGCTCAGAATTTGGGGCACTTGTGGATCTCAAGACTCAAGACTGATCCTGAGTCGGATTTAATCATGAGTAGCTCATCTCTTGCTCTACTCCTCTCAATATTTCCTATAATTTCATTCCCAACCTCAACTCCATCCTTATTATTAGCTTCTCATAATTTAATATCCTCTACTCAACCAACTACAATTGAATCAGGAACTAAAAGTGTCGAGGAGAGTGCATCTCTAGCCATAAAATTAAGTTCGTCTCAGAATTCTGTGGGTGAGAAGGCAGCCCTTGAAGCAAGGAAACATTTGGCCGCCCTAAGTTTAAAATGGGCACTTTTTGCAAAATATTTAGCATATAGGAGGGGTGTAGAAGTGATGGATCTTACGAGGAGAGCCCAAGAAGCCCTTATCCTCTCCCTTAAATTTGAATCTATTGCAACACAGCTTAAAAGTGCCGTGCTATCCGCCCAAGAGGTGTACTATTCTGCAGCTCAAAGGTAAAATAAACGATTAAAATGCCTGAATGCCTCTAATATAACGTTTCAGATCGAGGGCCCTTTCAACCCTAGCTCAAATGGATCAAAATCACAAGGATATGTCAACAAAGGCTCATTCCTTTATGCAATACGTTCAGGTTATGCAAGAGAAATGGGCGAGGAACGAGGCGGAGAGAGCTTCAAACCTTTCTATTGATTTGCAACAGGTTCTTAATGACCTCAAGCGGGCTTCCGAATTTGCGAATGAAGCTAAAGGATACGCAATGATGACAACGCAATATAAACCCCTACATTTTTCGCCGCATTGATCCCATCGTATATTGTTACATCTTTTACTGATAAGTTCAAATGCTGTCTTTTATTTAAAAATATTATATTGTATTTTCCCATTTACCTGTAATATCCGGGTAAAACAATATGAACACCAGCACTGGAATTTAAATAAAATATTTAGAAATGCATTCATAGATTCGTATGTTTGTCCAACCTTGGGGCACACATTTCTTTAATATTTGGATCATCCATTTTTCTAATTGAGTCAATAAAGGGACCTGTATTGAAAAATAAACGTATTATAAGATCAAATGGATTAGATGTGATTGTGTGAGAACTTATAGGTACTTAGGAGTCTAAACAGATATTCTGTATACCTGTGGCATTAATAATACACTTGGCTCGAACCGAGAATTCTTTTCCCGTTAACTCATCTTTGCATTTCGCTCCAACAATATGCTGGATCCCATCCAGATCCTGAGTTAAAAGATTTAATTAGAGCCGTAAAGACGCATTTTATTAAATTTTGTAATACCCTTTCTTTTAAAAGCTCCATTACTTTCACATGATTCGCTATCGTGGCTCCCATTCGCGTAGCTGTTAAAAAATGCACTTAATCTCAATCTCAACTATCAAGAAATATTATGAACTTCCACCTGTTATTGCGATAGCTAAATTCATCCTCGCATCATTATGAGCTCCATCATAATAAACTAAAGCACCACAAAGCCTATCCCTTCTCAGCATTGGGAAAAAACTTAGAGCATCCTTTTTTGACAGATAGTATGAGGATTTTAGACACTTTGTTCCAGCAACTAGATCATACATTTTAATACCAAACCTGCAAATTTCAAAAATAAAAATAAAATAAAATGGATTCGAAAAATAAAAGAATTTTAACGGCCTGTTCATAGTCATACGTACCAAAAATAGGGCACTTGCCACCATTTGTAAATGGGGAGCATAATTGGCAAAGGATAGCTCAGGTGAGGAGCTATTTCTAGTAGATTTGCACGCTCGTGAAGTGCTTCTTTAACCATTCTAAATTGCTACAAAATTTAAATATACAAAATGTCAATACAAAGCTTAATAATTTAAAAATTGATATCAACTTGAAATTGTACCTCAACGTCTAAACGCATTATAGCCTTTTGAAGATATCTCACACCTCCATGTATTAATTTGGTAGATCTACTACTGGTTCCAGAAGAAAAGTCATCTTGTTCAACTAGAGCAGTCTTTAAACCTCTTGTCACTGCATCTAAAGCTGTACCAGACCCCGTCGCACCACCACCAATGACAAGCACATCAAAGTTCTCTCCTGCTAAGCTCTTGAGCTGGAACTCCCTTGAAGGAATAGGCCGACGAGAGGCTTTGACATTGAGAGGATTTGCTTGAGATGTAGTAGGTCCCCAGGCCTGATTAAAATAATTTGAAATGTAACGAATCATATGTTAATTAAGTACTAATTAGTTAATTACATTTGGAGGATCTTCAAATATCCATGATCCTAGAAGATATCCACCCCCAGCGATAGCACCAAAGCCAATTACACTTCCAATTTTTGAGAGATACATTTTTTGCTATAAATAAATAAACACAGCAAATTAATTAATATCCTCATGTAATGTAACAATTACAGGTAACAGTACCGGGTGCAAAACCAATACATGTATAAAAATAATTTAATGAATATCATTATCAATATTTACCTAAGTACCTTTGAACTGGGATTCAATTTTGTGGTATAATTTGTTGTATTTTAAAAGATTCCAGACATTTCAAAACAGGATTTTTTTCCGGGGCGTAGCTGCCACAATTGACCTTAAGCTTAATTAGAGATGTTTAAATTAAAAATTAACTCTAGAAATGTCAAGTCCCAAAATATATTGGACTTTTTGAATTTCGCGTCGATATTTCCTCCAATATAGGCAATCTTATGGCACCTGGGGCAAAAGGACCATAAAAATCCTCTCACCTTCCCCAATTTGTGTAATTTAGAATTTGAAAAATGCTTAAAATTAAAATGTTACGAAGACAGGAAGTCAAGATCTACTTAATTGCATATAACCCTACACCCTTATTTGAAATCATATGCGAATTTACTCACTTATAATACCCTACTACTACAAAGCTCAAAGGTTTAAGGCTCCTCGAGTATCTGTAGGTGACCTACAGTAGGTCTAGACTCGAGGTATATCATTCATTGAATATTATATTATTATGTGACATTACATTAGGATTTAGGACGTGACTACCTTATAGTTTTTCCTCAGGGTCATAGGGTACTTGAGTACGAAATACGATACAGATTACATGTAGGCTGCATAGGGGAAGGGGTCCTTTTAGAGCCCTTACATAATAATTTCCGGCCAAACTATCGTAGTACTACGTTATATGTATAGGCAAATATCCCCCTTATTTTTTCGGGATTTATTATGTCCATGTCTGAATATTTGTTGTTTAAAGTCCTTTAAAGGGATCCTTAAGCCTAGTACTACTGTACCTATAATCTACGATATATTATGATATATATAGGTAGGTTCTTTCATGCATTTTTTGCCGTCTAGTCTGGCCATTTCAGAGCAGACCCTTATGAGTGTGGGGACTTTTGGTCAGGAAAGCCCTCCAACGACATATATATTTCACAAATTTAAAGTTAAGAGTCAAAATGTGTCTGGACTCTAGAGTCTGGAGTCCAATCTAGTGTTAATTTAAATTTGGAAGGATGTGGTTTTGGGGGATATTGGAAATGTTTCAAAGTCAGCCGAGGATCCATCCGAATCAAAGGTAATATTTAAATTTTACATATATTGTAATTCTAATATTAAAAAGTTTAATATAAGAAGGCGATTGGGAATTGGGATAGATTGATAGATTTACTCTAGATTCTAGGTTCTACTTCTAGCCTTGAAACCCTTATTAATATTTCCATACGCTAGCCCAATGACAATATTCGATGTTTACCGTTTGGCCGATACAATTCTCATAACTCATAAGACATTAATAGATAGCTCAATCATATAAAATTTAGTTAGCGCAGCCACTTTACTTCAAAAGTCCACTTCTTCAAATACAAAACATATGATATGGATATGATAACAAGTGAACCTTTAACATTTAACGGCAAGTCCAGAACTCTCTCAGACGTGTCTCATAATTGTCAATTGTAAATATACTAGATCTATTTCTTTAAAAATACATTCAATTGATCAAAGTTATAATAGGTATATCCGTATAACAATACATTGGTACTGTGTAATCCAATATATCTGTAAAAGCCGCATCCTCAGAGGTACAATAAACCAACATGTCATCCAATCTCTTATATTACCTCTAAAGACTTTAGCTTAATTGAGAGTTCAACTTTTTGATATATTCATATATTGATATGTTTTTCAAAATCTCTCCGTTTGTTTTATAATAAATGAGCAGTTTCGAATTGCCCAGTCTGAGTAAGGCAAGGAATGGGATTTCTTGTCCGGTGTTTAAAAATAATAATAATATTGGCGAGACTAGAAATGAAGGGACATGTAATGGAATTAGAAAGAAACAAGTGAGATTTGTGGAAAGTGAACTTAAGAAATTCATCTCCGAACCTGAGGTCAACTCGGCTTGTCAAAAATTGTAAGTATATGACCTTTATAACTTTAGCCATAATATATTTCCAATGCCCTAGATAGGTTATTGATTTTTAATTGACATTTCCCGACAATTCCGGCATAAATAGGTATGAACGAGGCTAGTTTTGCCCCAAATGGGAAATCTTTTAAAGATGCTTCGGAATCATTAAAAATGCATTGGAATTCTACTGGAATGCAAGTTGTAAAATGAATAAAGTTAGACAGCCTTAAAACCTATTTACTTTTATTAGTTCCAGGATTATTTAGTCATCAAGTCATTAGTTTACACTTCTCTTAAATAGGAAGATAAATAAATTAAAGAGCTGTTTGAAATTTGACAATTGACACTATTTGAAGTTGCTTTTAAAATATTCCAGATACTACTACAAATTCTCCATGATCTTGTGATCGCGGTCTTGTGATTGTTAGCGAAATAATGAATTACAGAATTACAAGTTAATGGAATGTTATGGGAAGTCAAAGGCATTATCCTCAAAGTCAGACTCAGGACTACAAGTTCATTAATCTCAAGGATCAAGGCCTTTGGATTTACTTACTTGAGAGTTAAAGAATAATAAAATAGTTTATAGTTTTCAGAGGATATGTCTCATCAGGGTACCAAAGTAGAAAATACCTACACGCATTTATGAGTACATCCCAGACTCCGAGTACCATCTAATAGGACCCGTGTATGTCTGGGCTCTGTAGAGGTGCTTGTAGTTATCTTGAGATGAGAACAAGTCCCAATCAGACCTCTAATATAACCGAAACCCATCTCGGGTTGAGTTCAATTGCACTGAAAATGCATGGCCCAAATTTCTCCATGCTCAAGCATGGGAGTTT
>JAAZTK010001759.1:0-12968 GCA_036507255.1 Megalothorax incertus
AATTTTAATAAAAAATGATCAGGTGGTGAGTTTCCGGTAGAGGATCTTAAAACAGGCCAGGGTGGACTAATGCAAGTTTGTATGGAGGGCGTGGGCCTTTTATTTGCCAATAGCAAGGTATGGCTTTCACTTATTACTCTTTCCCTTTCTACTACTCATCTCATCTTATATATTAATCATTTTTCGAATGCTACTATCCATAATTTTTCAACTTACACCTTTGGATCTCTTAACAAATAAGAAGAGAAAGATTCATACCGCTATATATTATACGGATATGTACCTTATTCACATAAATACTAAAAAGTATAGCGAGTTCTACAATCAATATATCGTGCCTATAGATAGTCTAGACTCTAGATATACAGAGATAGGGCTAGAGCTTTCCCTTGACCTACTTTACTTACCAGGAGGAACTCCCCATTGTCGTTTCAAAATGTAAGGGGAAAGTTGAGCTTAGAATTCAAACCAACATTATTATTTATTCCATCTAATACTATTATCGTACTACAGATTACTTGGCTTCCAATTATTGTTAATTTTTACATCTTTCTCCGCTAAAGGCTTAAATTCCTTTAATTGCTGAAATGATTAAAAAAACTTGCTCTAAAACCCCCCAAAACAATGCCGCAAATCCTAAATTTTAAAGGGAAATTCGCGGTAAATAAAATGGCCCTACAATCTTGTGCAAATCATCTGACTCCTAATAAGAGAGAAGAGTAAACAAAGTCTGAGAGGCAATTTACGATATTTAATAAATAATAATATTGAAAACGGAGAATATAAAATAAATCTCAAGCTGAGGATATTTGCAAACTTATTTCAATCTAGCCAAATATTTGTACGATATTTCATTGATTCCAGATACCATATTTAGTTAATAAAACTATAGTATCTGGTTTCGATGGACTCTGCAGATACTAATATTTAAAGATAGACATCTTTTTAGTCTCTAGATTTAATCATTTAACTAAAATTAGAGCATAATAAATAATAATATTTACAAGAAACATCTGCCGTATTAGCATAGAATATAGAGATTATTGTTAAAACAACCAAGTTTATCAAAAGTATCATCTTTGTAAATCGTAATTTGACTCAAAATCCCCCTAAAATTAACAATTATTTGAGTCTATTTTTGCTCGTCTCTCGGTGAAATGATTTTAGTACTCGTATATGAAACTGACTGGATCAAAGTGATTTTTATCTTTATATTTTTATTACTATACAATTGATTGAAGGACCTCTCAAACTTTCCTATTGCTCTCTTCTTGCCTATCTCTTTCTCAACTTTCTATCTTTTTGTGTAAAATACTCTGTATTCTTCTTCTATTTTTATGCACATATTATCATACTCGTTAATTGTTTTTTAATCTCTCTATCTCTTTCTATCTCTCTCTCAATAAATATATTTCTTATAAACCATATTCCATATAAATATGCTTTATTCCTTAATTACACTTTTTTTATTTAAAAAATTATACATATCATCTCTAATTGTTCGTATATTATATTAATTGTAACTACCCAATTTTTACACTGGACCTCATTAGGGTTTTTTTATTTTATATATTCAGAAGCATTAACTATAGGTAGGAAAGGTTTTCAGATTGCTTCAAACTAAAAGCTTTTTTGCATGATCTTTTTAAAATCCTATATATATGTATTATCTTTAACTTACTACATACATATACTACATGTTTTTAAGTTAGTAATTATATTTGACAAATCTTAGTATATTTGAATAGTAAAGGTAATTTTGCTCAAGGAAAGTTTGAGATTCATATCTTGATTACGTACTACTGATACTATTCTAAATCTGGGCTTTCTTCTTGGCTTGGGTAGGGAAGAGGGTGGTGGGAGGTTCGTTTAACGCTGTACAGCAAAACCCCGCCAAAACGTCCACTGTACAGTCGTAAATGGAACCTCCCACCACCCTCTCCCCTACCCAAGCCAGAAAGCCCAGAAAGCCTAGAAAGCCCAGATTTAGAATACTTTTGTATGTATTGTAGTTGATAAGCCCGCGTTATACGCGCTTATTTAATTTGTCAGGGAAAACATTCATACATTTTATAAACAAATTTATATTTCTTGCTTTACTCGTTTAAACTTCAATCAGATCTTCAATCCTCAATGAGAGGAAGCTACTATCGATATCGTACTTACAAGAATTAGTTTAATAGGTAAATATATCTTCAAATTAGGATGAAATTGCATATACATTTCATTTTAATAAACTTAAAAACCACATTTGATTAATCTCTTTTAACTTTCTATTCCTGTTTAAAAATTAATTTCCGTAAAATTATATTAATTAGTATATGTCAACTTATTTTAATATTTCATTTCTTCCTGTGCCTTCTCCTTTACCTATACTACTACATTATATATTTTATTTTACAACATTATTTCAAATTACACACTCTCTCTCGTCTATTTAAAATTCTTCACACTTGTACTATATGTGACTCTTTTTGGCATACAACACATAATATTTTTAAAATGGGAAGATTTTAATAGATCTACAAAATTTCCTACTCCCTTGGAATGAGTGTACAATATATCCTTGATGCATACTTGTAGGGATATGTCCAATAGATTGGATTCTACATGAATATAAATATTTGAAAATTACCTTTTAGAATTTAGAAATTAGATTAGTGGAAAGTCGAGGAAGTTTTGAGATGGTCCTTCTGCATGAATTTCTGATGACAACTTTTTTCATGAAATTCATTTCCATTTTAAAAAATATCCATAAACCGAGATTTTTTTCTTGAAAAAAATACCCTCCTCATTTATTCTCTACTTTAAATTGAGGGAATCATTTAAATTACCTATAATATACGAATATTATATATATACTACATGTATTGGGTAGAAGGGTTGGGAACTTGGAATTACGAAAAATTGTAACAATCATCTACAGAAGGCTTTTTCTCTTTTCTTTCTCTTTGTGATCCGTGCGGCTCATCGGGAATCCAGGATTTCGAGGTATTGATGACACCTCTCTCTATATAATCTTCATTAATTGACACAATTAATTACTATATTTAGATATACAGCCTTAAATTATCCCCTTGTAGTTACACATTCACCTTCTAATTTTGAATTTCTAGCTCAAAAAAGAATATAAAAGTTATAAAATAAATTTTCCCCCATTTAGAATTTAATTTAACAAATCCACCTCTTAATACAGACTACTACTTGTAATACTATATCTTTACTCCTTTACTCTTTTTAATTAACTTAATTATTTTGAATTTAATTTCTCTAAACAGAATCTTGAGTTCCTTCTTACTTTATCTTTAAAAACCTTTGCCTTATGAATTCTATATAGCTTATATTAATTATAGTAATTGATATCTATCGTAGTTCTAGTATACTTAGGTAGGATATTTTAATATTTAAGAGAAATTTTATCTTGTCGCAAATTGTGTGATACTCATTTAATAAAATGTTTGAATTAGTAAAGATATTGAGTATTATCGTACAATGGTAGTGGCATATTAGAATTAGAGTTGCCTATATAATAGTCTATATATAGATTAGATAGATTGATTTCTTTTACACCTACTTTTTTACGATACACCTTTGGGCAGAGAAAAAAGTCTCAAATTACTTTCTATATTAAACTTGTACTACAATATATGTACGTAGTATATCTAGTATGTTTTATTTTTAGCTAAAGGTTTGATTTTAAAACTTGATTTCTTCCCCTTTATTTGTTTGATTTCCAATATCTCTCACACATAAAAAGCTTGTACAATTTGTGATGTTTCTGTAAATGTTTCTCTAAAATTGGAGGATTTTATTTTTGAAAGTTTAGAACGCTTTCTCAATGTAGTTGTAGTAGGTACTATTACAGATACATACATACAGTATATCTGTATATCGTACCTATTTTAGGTAATAGTATGAGTAGAAATATAAATTTCTCCACCTCATATTTCTATTGGGACACTCAAAGCTCCATTTTAACGAAACGTCATATGCATGTGATATTATCATATTAGTAAACTTTTTCATATATCAGTACTACAATAGAAATATGATACATAGTACTATACTATTATCAGAAGGTAATATATAAAATTATATAATTTTATAATTAGATATAAAATTATGAAGGATAAATCAAATATCAATATAGGAATACAATATATTGCACTAGTAGGTACTGATAAATAATGGATTATTAGCTTTTTCTTTTTAAAACATTTTTCCAAATATTTATTGTTAGATATTTGTATATGATAAAAAGGGCATGGAAGTGATCAGTGCTTTATTTATTTATAAGATCTTAGTCTTGAAAAGTCTTTGTTTTTTTAATCTTTTAACTTTAAGATTCAAAATTTTTTTTAGAGTAGGGAGTAGCCTATTGGTGAAATATAAGATGAAATATAGCCACATTTTTTCTGCATAATATTAATATCAGTAATCCTTTATTACATATATAGAAATAGCAAAAATTAGGATTTTAGACAAGCCTGCTTCTCTCTCTGACGTTAACCCTAAAATTTATGTAATATTACATTACAATTTTCTGTAATAGGTATAAGCTATAATTTTTTAAAGCTATAATAAAAAAATTGGGTCCTTAAATAATTTATTATAATAATATTCCCGTAAATGGAAATGTTATCGTAAAAAATATTTCTTCTACTATGTTTACATGTATGTGCACTCGGATTGAATCCTCCTCTTCCAGAGAATGTGAATTACTCAATATAAACATCAGATTTCATGCTTAATGGCCATCTCTGTGACTCGAACTCTGTATTAAATAGGACCTTATAAAATCATTGACTTTACAGTTTATTCCATTTTTTATCAAAGACCCCTTTTTAGTTTTGTGCATATGTAGGATTAATGTGCTATATTGTATACATATATATATATATATACAATTTGAAACTATATATACAATTTGAAATAATGATACATGTAATTGTAATGCTAGTCTACTATCAAGCTAAGGATAAGATAGATATACCACAATAAAAGGTTTTGTTTAGATTTTAGAATTATATACAATAGATATGGGATACCTACAGCTTAATTTTGGCACTCATGAGAAAAATCATTGCCATTTCCCAAAATATTCTATACCTTTTTTTCATTTTCAAAGCTTTCCCACCTGCCTTTACTAATTAAAAACACATACACATCTGCTTTTGTAAATGAGCCTGGAATGGACTTTCATGAATAGTGAATGATTTGGAATTGCAATTCAAAGCAGTGCATGAAAAGAATTTGCTTGGCTTCTGCTTTCTCTCTTCTATTTCTCTTGTCCTACGGATATTATTCAGATAGTTATTAAGTACTAGTATGTAATACTTACTTGAGTTTAAGAATAGGATACAAATTCAAGTTAATACAAAGTATTATCCCACGAAAGATTTTAGGATCGATTTATCTATCGAAAATTCTATATAAATTCATCTAAACAGACTTTCTCCAAAAAGAAAGTAGAATTTCTCTCATTTCCTCTCCGACCTCGTATTTTTCTCAAAGTTTATTTCTTTTTCTTCTCTTTCGATTCTTTTTATCTCTCTCTGTTCTATTTCTATATATAATTTATATTACTAGTATCGTACTATATCTGGTTTCATTTTTTTTACCTTTTCTTCACTCTCTGATAAACCTCTTACATTTCCTCTTTTCTACTACAATATATATATATTACATACACTACTGGTTCTGTATAATTAATGTCAGTATATATTCTACTGATATTGCAATAGTATTGTCCCTTTTACTAAATCCCCCCTTACAATTAAAAAAGTAGCAAATCTTTTAAGTAGGGAATCTTACAAATCTCTAGATTACAACCTGTATAGTTGGTAGATAAACTAGTATAATAACCCTTTAGTTTAGTACAATATTTAGGTATACATATATTGTAATAGATATATTACTAGTATATTACAATATAATATTACTTAACTTGATATAGGATTTGTAATTCATTTTCCTCTCTAAACTAATAACCTCCTTCTCGTTCGTGTTTCAAACAGTTTTTCGTTCGCCTGGATCATATTCGGAAATGTTTCACCCAAAAAGGAGGCATATTTGTGCTGGAAGAGTTCAGTACGTGCAGTTGAATTAATTAATATATCGTATTTTACCCGTACTTAATCAGTTACCTAGATTGCTTTGTAATCCTTTGAACTGCTATTCTACTACGACTATAATTAATTAAATGGCCAAAAACTAATCCAAAATCATTTACAGATCCAAAAACACGACAAATCATTCAGAGGAAATATAAATCCGCAATGGTAAGCTTCTGAAGCTGAAGAAATCACTTTCTCTATATTATTATGCTCGTATAAGTATTAAGTAGTAGTTTTGGAATGATGCAAATACTAATAAACTTGTATATTGTATGTGTAATTTCAATTTCAATTATCATTTTATGATTTTAGTTATTTTCAGTTGTGTTTCCTCTCTTGTTTTTTTTCATTTATTCCACACAGATTAATGGGCCTCAAAGGATTTTAGTGCAAATACACCGTATAATTTCAGTACAAATGGCCGCTTGCGAGTCGGATGGATTTTACACATGATTCATCCCCCTCGTAGTTTTATCATAATATGGGTTCATACATTTTTACTTTATTTTGGCACTTTTTTCTTCAAAGCACACGCTTTTAAAATAATAAACTCCTGACTTATAATTTACTTACGGTGATTTACTATTAAAAATGCATGCACACATTTGAATTTTTGAAATGCAGAACTGTACATACTAGTAATACATTTACAAAGTGCTAAATATCCATTGTTTTTCCCTCAGGCCGAGAATATATGCTATTCGGTTTTGTGCGTCTTCTCCTACGTGGCTGCAGGTCATGAACATGGAAAAAGACGAGTCTCTTCAGTGTCTTTGCAGGGTTCCTCAGGAGCCACCTCGGCCTCTGCCATGACTGTACCCATCCTTACTTCCGCTCCTCCTCCTCCAGATCCGGAAGAAACACAATAATAAATCTAAATATTTTACCATCTCTCGAGCAAAGTAGGTATTTGAAACTCAAAGCGTTATATCAAAAATACTTATCCTCAAGCACAAATTGCTAAATGACAGATTGACCTACTACGATATAGGTAGTATATCATATAAAGATATGAGATAATAAATGTATATAACTTAGATTCTTAAATGGTGTATTAGAAATATGTAGATTCCTACCAATAGTTATTAAATAATTAAACTAAAGTTTACAAATTAATAATAGACTTTAAAATCAAGATATTATATTTAGGAAATTAGGATTAGATTAGTACAGATAGGATGCCATTATCAATATAGCAAATAACATGTACTCGCGTTAATATGTAACGTTTGAAATGTGTATTTGTAACATAAATATACATATTTAGCTTAGGAATATCAGTAATATAATAGTTTTAACTTTTAATACATGTAGTAATTGCAAGATATCTAGAAAATGCTTTCTACGCTACTTGAGTAATACTGTCAAAGGTTCTATATAGTAAGATTAAAGATATATCGTAGTAGGACTAGGTACATATGTATTGTAGAATATTATTATTGATTATTATTATTATATCAATTCAGAATAAATGCATTTAAACTAAAGTATTAATAGGTGAACTTATCTAAAAGATATAATATTTTAAATACTATAATTGTGATTTCGTGAACCCATATCCGACAAGACCATCATATTCATCAATTACTCTAATTAAGCGTAACTACTAAGTTTGTGATATTTACATACATAAATCAAATGCATGCGTACATATATTTAAGCGATTATTCTTACCAAGTGACAAAAGTCGTAAGATTTCTGACAGTTATCTAGGTAAATTACTATATATACATATATGTATATGAATCATATATTGGGTATTACTACAGATTTAAGTAGTATATGATTTAGGTAGGTACAACAAAATATATCAATAATTTATGAATCTACATTCTACAATAGTTTGATCATAAAAGAGATAGAATAAAATTATAGTATCAAATATGTAGATAAATCTACCAAGTTTGTATCGTAAAATTAAATATGTATATGTACAATATATGCTAGCTATCTACAATCTACATATATATTATCTGAATATGAATTTATGAAATCCTATTAAAATGTACCTTTAAATTATATTAATTTATTAAATCTGTCGTACTACTAGTGTATTTAAACATCTATCGTAAATGTAATACAAAATCAGTATATATTACGGATAGTAGGTCCGTAGGATATCATCGCGGTACACCTACATAAATGGGTACTTACATAAATAACGTATTAGTAGCATTACCTAAGTATATAAATTGTGCTTAAAAAGACGTTTATTGAGTACCTATTAAAAAGAGAGTGGACATCATATTTTTAAAATTGTGCTGTGCTGTCTATTGATATTGTACTATAATAAGCAGATTAATAATCCTACATGCCTGTTCCTTAAACTTAAAACATTAATAATCTCGAAGCAATATATTATAAAGAGAACTTTTAGATTCCATTCTTATTTATGACTAGTAAGTATCAATTTTAGCACATATAGACATAGCACTCTTGATAGATTGTGCAGTTACACATAGGAAATAATCATTGTAAAATGCTGTTCATCGAATCCTTGTTTAAAGTTCTAGCTCTAACAATATGTACAGATATATTGCAAAATGATTGAAAAGAATAAAGAAATGTTCCAAAATAAATGGATATTTATAAGAGCTGTTGTATTTTGAAATGCAGTATATTTGCCATTTGTTGTGTAAAAAGTGTCACATTCAAATAAGCATTTACTTGTAAGGGAGCCAAGAGAGCCATAAAATAATCCGTTTTGTCAAAATATTTACATCAAATTGCACTTTGCCCTTTCTGAGTTTCAAACTTATATACATTCCTCCTAAATATTTCTCTCATAGATATAAATCTGTTAACATAATCTTTAGACACACAGAACTCTGGAAAGGGAAGAGCCCTATCATACAAATATCGTATTAAATATTTATGGTAGCCATCATGTGGTAATTCTAAATAATAAATATGCAATATAATCAAATCCCATCCTCTAAAAAACACAAAGTCATCTTTTTCGGAAATGTTCTTTGCCATTATTTATTGAGCCTATTTCATATTTTGATTAAATAACAAGTTTTTACATATGCATGCAAAATACAATTGCTTTGAATAAGAAACAAGAATGTACATTAAAAAAGTCCATGGGTAGATTATCGTAGATTTGCTCATCTCTGCTGGAATCCTGCTGGCTGCAGTACAGACCTTGAATAGGATATCAAAGAAATTAGGCTTGCCATTTTAATATTCAAAATTTCAAATTAGATTAATAGGATTTCAACTTTTCAAGGGTCTCAGAGAGAAAATGAAGTAATCACAGATTCTGATTAATGAGTTAGCCCCAGAGAGACAATGCTTCGAAAAGCGTTAAATCCACCCTGAAAGCTCTAGCCTGACTAAGTAGCGGTCATTAATTTTTTTAATCATTGCAACCATTATTGGGATTATAAAACAAAGTAAAAAAAATCTTACTCAATTAGGTCCTGCTCTGAATACACATGCCGGATCCAGGATTCCTTGAAAAATTTAAAGGATTTAAAGGATTTAGTCATTAAGATAAAACCAAATTAATTTACTATACATATAAAACAACTTTTATAGGTCTCATATTATTGAAATGTAATCACATTATTACTGATTTAGTCCCTGAGTTAGACAATGCTCCGGTGAGCGTTAAATCTACTCTGGGTCTCTAGCCTGACAGTCATATGGCATTTTTAATCATTGACCATTTACATACGTTAACTCCTTTAAAAATATGCAAATAAATGAAATTCTCACCGGAAATGTATCTCGTTTCAGAAAACCATTTTAAATTCCTGTGAATGAAGAAATAATAGATCAGTAATGCCTCATTAGAACTTATTACAACCAAATTAATTTGCGATACATTTAAAAAAAAACTTTTATAGGTCTCATATTAAAATTCCGTAATCACATTATTAGTCCCTGAGTTAGACAATGCTTCGGTGAGCGTTAAATCTACTCTGGGTCTCTAGCCTGACAGTCATATGGCATTTTTAATCATTGACCATTTACTATGTATGATAGCTCTTATTTTAAAAAAAAATGCAAATAAATGAAATTCTCACCGGAAATGTATATGTTCCAGGAAATCCCTGTGAAGAAAGAAATAATAGATCAGTAATGCCTAATTACAATAGAACTTTTTACTTTTTACAATCATACAGATATATGTAGTGAAGAGTACGATTTATCCCATGCACTCACTGCTCTGCAGTTGGGAAAAGACTACTTTAAATTAAACGCTATTCTTTGGTCTAAATATGATACCTACTTGCAAGTGAGTCACTTGGAGTGACCCTCGTAAGTACGATACATATAACACTACCCTTTGGGTTATATACGGGTTAAAGAGTAGATCACAAGACCCTTTCTTTATTAGGGTCAAGCTTGATAATTTTTTATTTGTTCTTTCGTTCGCATATCTCACTTCCCTTGTAGGGTTTTAGAAGTTTTTATTGAGATTTAAAGGTTCTTTTTTTGAAGGGTAGATTGAAGATTTTGAATTTCTGTATTGCATTTTATTTTTGTAACTGAAAATGTCCAACATAAAAGGTTGGAAAACTTGAAATAAAATGGATTTCCTAGAAATGAGATTAAGATCATGTGTGCACGGGTTAAAAAAGGGTCACTTTCCCTAAAAAGGAAACTTGGCTATTTATTTACTCTCACACCAGGACATTGAATACTTGACAGATGACATTGATATAGGCCCATACCATTTATATGAGGGCACTTAAAATGGACAATGTCCTAGGGACAATCCTTAGCCCTACTGTAAGTGTAATTGAAATATAGAGATACTCTGCAATTGGTAGCCAACAAAATGATATAATGTAAAATGAGACTCAAGGGACAAAAGGGGACGGTCACTTTTTCTAAGAAATGCATTCTATTAAGCACTAAGAGTCTTTTTTCTAAATCTAAAACAATTCTTTAAACACAAAACTTTCATATTCTGAATAAAGATCCGGAAAGGAATTTGTGAATGAATCACGTGATATTGTATAAGTAAAAGTACAAAGTATTGTACTGTACAATACTTATGTATTACAATATGACTAATAAAATTACAAGTAGTATTTATTGCCTGCAAATTGTAATAAATGGTCTCACTTACTACTCGTAGACGTATTATAAGAAAACAAAAACTGAATTTTTACCTTTTTTGACCTTCACTGGTCGCTGTACTGTTAAAAACAAAAAGAAATTGTAAATACCAATAGTTATTAGATATTGATATCTCATATGGAAAATATCAATTATAGGTCTCAGTTCAAAATCATGTAATCAAAGATGTCAAAGAGTGGCAATACTCCATCGAGGGTATTAAATCCACTCTTTGACGGTTCAGATTGTTTTCTAATCATCGACCAAAATTACTTTATTTAATACTAATACCTATGTAATGTTACTAATGCATTTAAAGTAATTACCAAAAAATGAATCTGGGACATTCTTCAAATCTAGTCTTGCCTGGTGGCTCAGTCATCTATTTAAAACTAATTCTAAGTATAAATCAAATCCAATATCGACTACTAATATTTATACTACTCGTAGACATTAATGTACAAAATAAAAACAGAATTTTTACCTTTTTTGATCTTCACTGGTCGCTGTACTGTTAAAAACAAAAGGAAATTATAGAGCAAGATCGTAAATATATATTCATTAGATATTACATATCGATATCTCATATGGAAAATATCAATTATAGGTCTCAGTTTGAGATAATGTAATCAAAAATGTCAAAGAGGTGGCAATACTCCATCGAGGGTATTAAATCCACTCTTCGACTGTTCAGATTGTTTTTTTAATCATCGACCAATATTACATTAATATACAACTAATGCATATTTTAAAGTAATACTAATAGTATTGTAATTACCAAAAAATTGGATCTGGGGCATTCTTCAAATCTAGTCCTGGTGTGGCTTATCTATTTTTTAAAAAAATTCTGTTTTAAAATGCAATTATAGATGAACTAGCCAACTTGTAACTAATCCTAAAGAAGTAGGAGAATAAATCAAATTATCAAATCCAATGTCGATTACTTGGATTAGTTATAAGACTTGCCTACAAATGGGTAGTACGATAATGATTTATTGATATTGTAGCCGATGCTTGATAAATCGGATAGCCAATCAAATCATAATGAAGTAGGATTAGATGGATTCTCTGAAAGCGTCACTAGACCTGTAAAAGTTAAAATTTAAATATAGCATTTTAATCTTAAAATGAACAAATTTCAAAATTAAGCTGGTACCTCAATTATATTTCACTGCACTGCGCCAATTTATGCAGAATTCCGCTGTCACCCTTTTAAGCACATGTCTTTCCATAACCATCTGAAAATATTAATTAGAGTAATTAGATTAACTAAAAATTTTAATTAAATAAAATCCACGCGGCTCGGTAGCGGCGGGGGAGGGAATTAGGATATCCGTAAAAGTAAAATTTGACCCACCTTTTTTTCACTTTTTTGACAATGTCATTCCTCTACTCCTTGTTCCCAATGTCTGGAAGAATCCTAGCTCACCCGTGGTCAATGTCAATCCTCTGGCCTTGAATTGTGACACTTTCCATTGACATTTTAAAATTTAATCTCAGAGCCCTGGCACTCCAGACGACATGCAGCTGATCTTTAAAATGCCTATTGTCAGGATATAGGCTTATTTAGTCTGATTTGAATTTCAACATACCGCATCCGGTGTTTTTTACTCAATATTGGACATTCTTTCAAATAATTTAGTAAAGGACAATTTATACTATTTAATATTTAGACAATTTAGCCCAGGAATTCAAAATGGACATTGAAAGAAAGGGTAATCAAAAGCTCAAATACCTCCAGGGGATTGAGAAAGAGATTCAAGAGTATTGGGAGGA
>JAAZTK010001760.1:0-12966 GCA_036507255.1 Megalothorax incertus
TGCCAGAAAGGGTTATGAAATGTTTTAAATTTTTATTTGAAACAAATTTGGATAAAAATCTGGACATTTTTCATCGAGAAAGAAAACGGGTTTATTCTGAATATGAAAAAGATTTAACTGAAATGAAGGATATAATTAAAAAGGTTTTTAATTTTAATTTTGGAATAAAATTCAATTTTTTATTCAATATATTATTACAGTATGAAGAATTTATTGTTTCTTTCCACGAGATTAAAAAGATGGTCAAGAAAAATATCGAGACTCAAAATAAAGGTATAAGTTTTTAAATATATATGAAAAATATTGTTGAATTTAAAAAAAACAGGAATTTCGGACTTTGTTACAAAGGCGGATGAAGACATTGCCAAATGGGGGAAGCATATAAAGGAAGGAACGATTGAGCAACTCGAAGAATTTGATGAACTTAAGGAGGAGTTGGCTGAAAACAAGGCCAGATTCACAATTGTAGACTTTTTCAATGAAAAACTCAAAGATGTTTTAGTTAAAGTATTGATAATTAAAGCAATAAATGAAATATAATATTCAAAATTTTAAAATATTTTAGATTGAAAAGGATTTTGATAAGATGACTGAAAAGGTGGAGGGATGTAGGCATCATATGAAAAATATAAATCGTATGGAAATTACGATGAAAAAAGTAATAATTTTTAAATTTTAATTTTTAAAATATTATATGCAATTATTATTAACATTTTTTAAAGGTAAAAACTGGGGCTGATTATAGAAAGTTGGCGAAGATCATTGCAGTTGAAAAAGATTATACTGGATGGGAAGAAACAATCCTACCAAATGGAATGAAGTCGAGAGTTAAAAAATATTATCCCAAAGAAGAGTTATAATTTTAATGAGCAAATATGGATCTTTATTGCAAAAGATTATTTTTGAATAAGCTATAATTTACGAGATAAATATTTTAAAATGAGTTTACAATATATTGCAGTATATTTTTTTGACCTTGATAAAAATGTAATAATTTAAATATATTTTCAAGATTATTTGTTTTGGAATTAATAACATATGGGAAATAATTATATGCCTTGCTACCATACAATATTATATGGTATGAACTTTTAATTATTCCTAAATGCACACGTTTCAAAAGAGTTTGACAATTTTATTCGCAAACCATAATTTAAATTTCTGTTTTATCACTCATTAGATATTTAAACTTTGTATCGCATACATATTACAATTATTGCTTGGAAGTTTATTTTAGACGCTATAAAAATTATTGATTTCCAAAAAGCCATTTTTAAAAATTAGAAGTTAAAAAATTGAATTTTTGGAATTTTGTGCGAAAAAATATGGAAAATCAAATAAGAAAATTTTTTATTCCCCATTTATCAATTTTATGTTATTTTAGATTAATTCCTTACGAATTAAAATTCTGCAAAAATAGGAGACCAATTTTAATCTTTAAAGAAAATGGCGGATTTTTATATCCTTTAGGAAGAATATTTCAATTCATTTACACACTTATTACTTTTGTTGTTTTGATTGAATTTTTTCGAAATGGGGAATATGAATCACCATTTACCTGTGTTTTTATATTGTTTTATTTTGCTGTTTTCTTTTCCTTGATTGTGGTGGATTTTAATCTTTCACGGAAATCGAAAGAAATTGCACATCTTATTAACAACATGTTTTTCCTACTGGAGGAGAAAGATGATGGTATTTTTTTAAGAATTAAATTTAATATTTTTAATAAAAATCTATTTTTTTAAATAGAATTATTACCTGGATTTTGGGAGGCATATCTAGCTTTTTTCTTATCAATAATAGATTTTTTTATGATTTCTTTCACATTATTAAATTTTTTATTTCCATTTGATTTGCAAATATTTGAGTTACTTTTCTGCAAAAATTATAATATCTTTTTCTTTTCTTTAAAATATTTTCGATTTTTTGTCATTTTGAGATCAATATTTATTTCTAAATTTGTTGGGCTTGGAATATTGCCATTTCTGTATTCAGTTTCTTTAAAACTTGAACAAATCACAAAAAGGTAGAAAAAAATATTTTTATATTGGCTATAAAAAATTATTATTTATATTTAGGATTTTTGATGAAAATCAAATTATATCAAAATATCGATCACTGGAAATTTTTATGTCAATTTTCAACAATTGCTATTCAAATATATTAATTCCATATTTAATATTCTCAATGATGGGAATAAGCTGTGCAAATTTAATGGGATTATTTTTAGTTTTAAAATTAAATCTGAATCCAATTTACACAATTCCTTTTTTGCCATTGATAATTGCCACTCAAAGTTTAATAATCCTTCTTTATGGATTTCTTGCTGGAGAAATTCATAAATCATCCCTTCAATTCCTCCGATTGTTCAAATTTGAGTTGATGAAATCACAGATCAAGATAAATAAAAATGCAATTTTTGCAAATTCTAAGAAATTCCAAATTATTCGCAAAGAATTGGCGTCACTTCAACCAACAAGCTTAAAAATTGGTTCAGTATTCAAGGTCAAGTTCAACACTGGAGTTAAAATTATTTTCATGTCATATTTTTTAACTGCTCGCTTTTTAATTCTTTCCAAAAATTACATTTAAATATTTGTTTAATTTTTACTTTTATCTCTAAACAATTGTAATCTGAAAAAATTATTAGAAAAAATTGTAATCGTACTCATTATTAATTACTATTAGTATTACAGATGTACAGGGGTTGATATTACAGTATTTCAAATTTGTCTAATGAAAATTCCATAAAGTTTTTAAAATGTATGCCTAATATTGTATAGACCGTAGGCTGCTTTAAATATAAGTATAGGATTTATAATAATTCCTAAAATATTTTGTAGAATTATAGGAATATACTTTGTATTAATACTAAAAAATATTTAGGTATATCCGTATATATAATACAATACATAGGTACTCATATAATCCTTGATTTATAGTTTATACCTTATGATTCCCTACTAATCCATATGTTCTATCCGTAGCGGTAGGATATATACTACATAGTATAGAGTACTATCGTAAAAAAAGAGGATTAAAACATATTTCTAGACTAGAAAAACCCAAATTTACCTTTTTTGTGGAATTTTTCCATTCCTTTAAGGTATGGATTCATTTGAAGTATCGTAAAATAAACATTTTAATAACGTTTGAAAATATTATTTATTCTTGTAAATTTTAATTTTGAAATTACTTATCAAAATGTATTCTCAATTTTATTCAATTTTATTTTTGGTGCTCTTATCAAATGTAAAGAATTATAATTTTTTAAATTTCTTTTATATAATAGTTTTCTTAATATGTGCATTTAATAGAGCATCAACTCTTATCCTCAATTTGATCAAAATATGGCCAATATGTGTCCTACTATGCCTGTTGGGTCAGCCAGTGGAGTTGGCAACACTTGTTCTCCTCAGATTTCATGTGCTGTGCCTGGAAGTACAATATACGGTTGTTGCACCCTCGTCACCCAAAATGGTACAAGTTCTTGTACATGTGAATTAAGTAGCAATCCAACTACCAGCACATGCAACGCTGGTTATTTCCCTCCCACCTAATTAGTAATTAGGGATAATAATATCCATAATTAATATATAAAGGTAGATAATATTTACATAAGATACTCGTATTTCAATTTTTCAAATTCATAAAATTCAAAACAATTTTTTGTAGTTTAAGATAGCATTTGATTTTTATTAGAAAGTTAGGACTTTTTAAAGTTTTAAACATTCCTAATAAATTAATAATATACCTATTGTATATCTTATATTATTATTGTTTGTAAAGTAGATATATATTTATTATTTCATTTGTACAATACTATTGTGTATGAATTTTGTATTTAGAATTAATTAAGATTTTAAAAATATGAAATTTTTTTTTATTTTAATTAAGAAATTTCATTTACACTTATTAATTGGATTATTTTTTTCCCAATCATAAGTGCTTTTATTTAAATAATTAATTAATTTCTGTATTGTGTTTTCGATTATGTATTCAAGTGTTTTGCATAATAAAATTACAGCATATTATGTAGTAGGATATAAAAGAGGTATGTTTTTTAAGTACTACTAATTTTATATTGTAATTCAATTTGGAAAACAAAACCTGACATTTGAAGTTTTTCCTAACGGTTTTTTTATTAGATAGCTATATTGTACTACCTATCAACCCACACTTTAAGCTATAAAAATATCATTTGTAATATTTTTTAATAGAGACAAATACAGATATATTATATGTATAAGTATTATTCTTCGAAGCTAATGCCTGTAGTAGTACCTATTCAAATTTCAAATGTCTTTAAATTAACTGTCTATTCCTGTCCAAGGGAAATTAGTACGATGGCCGGGTTAAATAAATAATGAACGTGATTCTAAATTTACACCTTTGCATTGACAATGAATGCTTATTTAAAAATATAGGTTGTATTTACTAGTAGTACCTATGCACCTACTTGTATACATTCTATTGTATGTATTTCAGAACAAAATATAAAAATCTATTCAAACAGGAAATAATCGTGGGTTTATTTTGGCAGGTATTTTTATAAGTAAATTGTAATTTGTTAACCTCTGATCAAATAGTATTGATTTTGGTTTCAAGTTCTAAAAATTCCATACGATAAATCACGCAATCCTTCAATGTACCTACAAGTATTGTAGTACATTCCCATAATCATAACCTAGTATTATACAGTAATTAATACAATAGATTCTAATAATACAAACAAAGGGCATTACGCAACTTCTATTTATCAGAGACTTGTGAGACTTGTGAGATATCCTTATCGTATTAGTTATTAATTACACAAGTGATCCTTTTGTCTAGATTTTTATAATCTAATATGACAATAATTTTAATTAAATAATTATTCTACTTCGAGTCTTCAAAATGTTAAAATTATTTTTCATCGTGGGATTTCTACTTACAGCCGTCAAGACATGCAAGCATGAGTAAATACAAATTCAATTAAACTTATTAGGTTTAACCCTATTAAAGTTTTGAAGGATTTGGCATCCATTTGGGCGCTGTAAAGCATTTTTCCGATACTGATTCTGTGGACGATGGAATGATGGATAAAGTGATTGATAACCTTTATTATGACCTCAAACTCAGGTTGAAATTATTATTATTTTTTAAAAATTATTATAATTTATAGCCGATCTTAGAATAATTTAAATATACTATAATTCTAGGCTTTTTCGTACTTCATATGAACCCTTTTTCTCGCCATCGCCACATTCTTATCAGATTGAATGTGTGGACGAATATACTTGTACTTGGATTAAAATTCATTCATCTTTGGTAATTTTTTGCTTTAAGTTTTTTTATAAAAAATATTAAAAAAAAGATTTTAGAATTATTTTTTTTAATTTAAAAAAATAGTCGAGACTTCCAAAAGATTTCAAAATTTTTGCTTCCGTTTGGAGTCCACCACATTATATGAAAGATGCATTAAGTCAACTCAAGCCTGTCCACGAGGGAGATTATTATTATTTCCTCACAAATATTACAGCTATAATTCGAGATAAATTTGACCAAGATATTGAGCTAATTTCTCCCGTAAATAAAGCTAATTATAAAATATTAAGCATATTTCAATCCTCGAATCTTTTTTTTGCAGATAAACGAACCCGAAAATCTTTTTGCATCTTGGGATCATACGAATGTAACATTAAATTACCTAAACTGATCAGATTTATTGATGCATATTTGATATAATTCAAAAAATTCATACTAGATGGCTCCCCAACAGCTATGTCGCATGGTGGATCAATTCAATGATCCTCTAATTTCAGCATGCCCTGAAAACAGTTATTATTGGGTTTCACAAATTTATATGAATTACGACAATTACATTTCCGTGAACTGTGCACGATCTTGCGATGTAATTTTAATATTAATTTTGCATGAATTTAATTTAATTTTGAACAATTTAATTAGGTCATTGTAACTCATGCATACGCTATAAATATACTCCCAATTTCACCAAATTTCCTTCGGGCATATTACGACCTGGTTGAATACCCCGAATCTTTTGATATTCCTGTTTGGCAGACGGGTAAATTACCGAAGAATCAATATTTTTAAATTAATTTAAACAAAAATATGAATATATTGTACAGAAATCTGCTCCACATATGGATCAGATCAATATGACAAAGATCAAATGGGTGAAGCGTTGGATTTAGCACTAAATATAGCAAATTTTGTTGGCACAACATGCGTGACGCGTTACTATTTTTGGTAGGATTATTTCTAAATTTTTAATTAACTTTTTCCGATAATGACTCCAATTATTCAGGCTTTCGTATACACATGGTGGATCAGGGGAATCGATCATGTGGGGAAGGGAGACATCTGGAGGAATGTACATTTATTACCCTAAAAAATATTATGTTTATCGCCATTATACTCTTGCTGCTTCGTCCATGAACGGCCCTGGAAAAGTCCATCGGACAACGGAAGATGGTGTGATCATTTTGAAATTTGGTGAAGCTTCAAAAGTGTTTTTAAATCGGGAAGATAAGCCTGGACATCCATTTACCGGCGATTGCGTTGACATCCTTTGTACAAACGATGAAAATGATATATTTGGCCGTGTGGGCCCAGTAATTCCACCAAAATCTGTCTGTTCATGCCAAATTAATCCAAATTTCTCTACTACGACCAGTGATGATGGGATTGATGGCACATCCCAAGATTCATCCCCATCAAAAGCAACATCTATATTCCAAAGGATTCCAAATCCAATTGCCTTCCTTCAAGGATTACCCTCGGTTTTTGCAGTTAAACGAGCTATGTCAGCATTTATTTCCAGATACTCTACAAACAATATGAGCATACGATCATGAACAAAAATAATTAGATTTTGTAATTTTATGGATAAATCAATTTGGCTTATGTGTTGATTAATATTTAATTTGTTAATACGGTATACTTATGCAATAAAGACCATTTTGTTAAGTGCATTTAATGGATATGCATTTTTAAAATGGAATTAAGATTATTAAAGCAATTATCAAAAAGTGGAAAAAATGAAGACCAATTTGGAATCCTTTCAAGGTTATAACTTATGTAATATAATTAAAAATTAATATCAAATTATGGATAATGAGCTTGGGAGGGAATATTGATGGGGATTTTTTTTCTAAAAATAATTTCCTATTTCAATTTGGTACCCCCAAATGTTTATAATATTATATCGATCATCATCCGATATTGTTTATTACAATTCAAATAATTTTTTACGATAAGTTGAAGCTCTCTAAAATACAATATTTATATTGCAATTTAAGACATTTCTCGGCTTTCCATTTTTATTATTATTTGCACTCAAAACAATTTTAAACTTCTTTAAAAAATTTGTGCATTTGATTTTTAAAAAACTTTATAAAAAAATGAATTTGCTTCTCATAAATTCCATAATATATTATCAAATTACGAATAATTTTGCATCTTCTTTTTCTCCTCAAAATATTTTAACAAATTTTGAAATTAATATCTTGAATTTTTTTCAAAACATTCTATTCCAAAATGATCAAAATTTAATATGCAATATTTTATTTGTCGATATCACAAATGCCCCAAAAAACGAATTATTCCAAAAATTTGCATATTCTACGAGCAATTCAGAAAAGGCTCGAGGAATATTAAATTTGCAATTTGGAGAACCCCGCACTTCTTTTAATAAAACCATATCTTCTTATAATGGAATTCATAAATATCAAAATCTTTGTTATTTCACAATTTTGTCCATTTTTCAAATTCCTGAGGATGCAGTTCATTTCAAAGATGTGGATTTCATCTTACACAGACCACTTGGTGCAATCTTGCAGAAAAATAAAGATTACTATTTTATTTTATGTCAGAATTCAATGATTGATGAGTTGGGGAGTTTAAAATTTTTTCAAAAAATTAAATTCAAATTATTTCTTACCGAATCAAATATTTCTTTGAATTTGATCGAAGCATGGACTTTTAGATTTTATCCCTGGCCTTGGGAAACTCCATCAAATTTGAAGATTCCAATCAAAATTCAAAATTTAATTTTAGCAAAATTATTTCCGGATCTCTTTAATGATTTCCAGGGGCGAAAGATCAAAGTAGCGGGTGTTTCGAGGATTCTATCTGGCGTTGGAATGAAACGCATCAATGGAGTTTGGAAACTTCTTAGGGGAAATCAATACACCGTTTTGCTTGAGATCCAAAAGAAATATAATTTTACATTTGATGTGATTTTGGGATTTGGTGGCGGTGGGACTGGACTTAAGCTTCCAAACGGAAGTTGGACAGGTACAATTTAAAAAAAATAGAATTATCAAATATAAAAATGATATTTTGATCAGGAACTGTCTCCGATATTTATTATGGTCGAGCTGACCTTGCTCTAATTACAGGCCCAGTTTATGAAAGATATTCAATCATTTCTTTTTCACGATCTTTCATTTTTGCAAGCGTGATTTTTAGCGTGGGTAGACCAACTGCTATCTATTCTTTTAAGACGCTTATAAAACCTCTTGATTGGATTGTTTGGATCCACTTTCTCGCTCTGCTTGGAATTTTTACCATTATATTTGGGATAAATAATAAATTTATTTCATTCCGGAAAAAATGGGAACTTGGAACGACTATAAATTTTGTCATCGGGAGCATCTTTGAACAAGGATTGTTGCCGCGTAGGACTGGCCGATTAATCTCCATTTTTCTATTATATTTTTTATTAATACTTTCCACATGCTATAAATCTAAATTATTTACATTTCTTATTTATCCGGAATTATCAAAGCCACCAGAAACATTTAATGAACTTGTTGCCTCTAATTATCGATATGGTCTTGAAGGAGCTGGAGTTGGTAAATACTTATTCGGATTTCAGTGTTTTAGGGCTGAGCTGGGTAAATTTTTAATATACATATGTATAATAATAATTTTTAGGTTCGGCGATTCATTCATTTCTACGATCCTCGTCCAACCCAGTATTCCAAAAACTCTCCCGAAAAATGTCATTTGAATCAGATTCGGTCAAATGTTTTTTAAAATGTTTAAGAGAAGAATTCTCTTGCCTTAGTTGGAATACAATGTCAGAATATTGGTTTTATAGCAATTTCAGTACAAAATCCCGCAAACAAACTTTCCAATTCTCAAAAGATTCAACTTTTTCTCCACATGGAACTGGATTTGCATTAAAAGGCTGCCATATTTGCTCACAATTTTGATCGAATAATTATACCACTTTTCGAAAATCGTATAGTCCAAAGGATGACACTAATTGATCACGAGGAAGTTCGGTTGAAAAGAATCAATTGGGAAAAAGAAACGAAAACGAAGACTCTTTTTGATGACTCGGCTTTCTATCAAGGACCTAAAAAGATCTCAATGCATCAACTTATTGGCATTTTTACAATTTATCTACTCCTCATTCCAATATTTCTTATAATATTCATTTTGGAATTAACCCATAAAAGGATTGCATATCTTGGTAAGAATTGTGCATTATGAATTGTATGAAGTTTAGTATATTATTAATTTTTAGTATATTCCCGATATTTAAAGGCCGAAAAATCTGACGCTATTTCATTGCATTTGAAAGTTCTGAAATTGAATCCATTCCCGAATACCTACTTAAATTCATTATAATATATCGATAGAACAAAATAATTGTAAGTAGGTATGTACTTAGGATTAGGTTAATTTCATTTTAATATTCGAACAAAAATACTATAAAACAGTTTTAAAATAATACCATTCGAATTCTCATCCGCTTTAAAAAAGTAAGATTTATTTTTAAAAAATCCTTCAAAAATATGTGAATTAATTAGATTTTGATTCGGAAATTTTGAATTTAAATCAAATTTCTCCCATTGTTGTTTTGCTCCTCCCCTTCTCCTGGTCCTTCCCCTGGAAAAACAATATCCGACATAATTGAAAAAAATAGAATTATAAGATTTTGATGTATGTATTAGATATATGAGATTGTAAAAGTGTTGCTTTTGTCGTCAAAATAAATACAATTATTTAGAAATAATTACTCAAATTATGAATATCCTCACTAGACTCCATTGACGTCATTGACCTCATTGACCTTCCTCCCCGTCTGGACCAGAGAACTTGAGGACTCCTCTCGGGGTAGGCCGAGGTACGCCATCTACCATCAAATTCCTCACGACCTCCACCACCAACAACCCTTTTTCCTCCAGATTTACGATTACTTCTTGACCTTGATCTTGACCTTGACCTCGACCTGGTCCTCGTCCTCGTCTTTCTTGACCTTTGACCTACCATTGCCCCCCTGGTAAAGACAAAAGGCTCCTCCTCGACTACCCTCGACCTCATCCACTCATTTTTAAACCTAAAAATCTCATTGACTACCCCAAAAATGGTGGATTCTGTCCCTTGGGGGTCATAGGCTGAAATCCATCGAGTTTGGAAGGCGTGGTTCTTTGAGAGGGACTCAAGGGCATCCATGTCCACCACGAGACGATGAGGAGTGTCAATTATAAGGATCCAGGGGTGGTCGCTCCTCCTCTGCATCTCGACAAGGGTTTCCCTCAAGATCCGGACATATACCATGGAGGGAGCCTTCGACGATGGTTGAGGGGGAGTGGCTTTTGAGAGGAGGATTTTAGGAGATTGACTTCGAGCCCTTGACCTTGAGGAGGAGGATGCTACCATGAGGGCGTCCACGGAGAGGATGATGGATGGGAGTTTGAGGATGGCAAGGGAGTCTTGTAACCATTGGCTTATGGGTTTTTTTCCACGGGGTAGGCCTGGAGCTTGATGTGCAAAAATAAGAAAGCCACGGATGTTGGTGGGGTCAGATGGTGGTGACCCCATGGCTCACGAGGAACGCTATTCTTCTTGACCTATCTTTTTTAATATTTGCCTTTTGATTTGCATCCTATCTCTACGAGTATATTACATATGCTACATATAGTACGATAATTAATAATTGAGATTCTATAGTACAAAAGTATATCTTGACCTTTGACCCATGAGTATATAGCTTTACGCGTATGCACCGGAAATTAGAAAATAATTTAACCATAAATCTAATATTGGTATTGTAGCTGAAAGCTTAATTTCCCCAAATACGATCCCAACTGGAATCGGATAAATTCCACGGAATTCATCTCATAGGATGGGTTGGGAATTATGAAATTGTGGGATTTCCCAGATTCAAACGGGTTTCGGATCCCAAATTTTTCCCATATCAAGTCGGATTGCAAAGCTTTAGAAGTAAAGATCCTCGGAATATCCAACGGATTTAGGTAGTAATACACTAGTATAATACACTATACACGAACATAATTTGCATTATGGCAAATACTGGCATAATTGCTCTTTAAAATACAAAAATAATATTACAATAGTTATACGGTAAATAATTTTCAAATTCACTTTAATCTTTATTATTATTACCAAATTCTCTTGTTTCAAACAATTTAATGTGAAAATTCTAAAAAAATATGTCTTCGCATCGGAGCTTAATTTATCATAATATTAATTTAATCCTAGTACAATAAATACATATATATACGAGTATTCAAAAAAACGGGCAATTTCATAACATTTTGAAAAATACATTCCGTTGTGACTCTATAATTTTCAATTGTTCTTCATTCCATTCGTATGGGTAAAGTCGGGCGATGGGGAGCAGTTCGTCAGCCACCTTTAAAATCTTGCTCCTAATATTTTTTCGTAATTCCCCCATTTGACGAACAGTTTCGATTGAATCATATCTGTAGCAAAGTGCATTGAAAAGAAGCGTGAGGAGGTCACCTAAAAAAATCGAATGATTAAATAACATTTTTAGAATTTTTCATATTCCAAAACCTTTTGCCCAACTGGATCCAGGAGCTGTAAACTCAACCATCCTCAAAAGATCCTCAAGCATCAAGATGTGGAGCTCAACCCTCGTCTCTGTGAGTTTGATCCGCCTTATATAATTTTCCAGCCTCTCCGTGGCATTCTTTTGAAATTTCAACGTCAGCCAATGGTTGGGATGCAGTTCGCTCCTAAGGTTGTCCAATATCGTCTTAATGATCTTTGAATCTAGGATTGCCTTCCCCGAAATAAGGGTCTTTATCTCATCCTCGAGTTTGGACACAGTCTCGTCAACCTTTTCCCAAGTTGAAGCGCCTTTACACCTTTTCTCTGACCCATTACACTTCCAGGCAGCTTCCATGCCCATGTCCAGTGGATCCATTGGAAGTAGATACCCTTCTTTACAACCCTTTTTGGTACACTTGACCGCAGAAAGCATTGAGCCCAGCTCAGTCCCCGTTGGATCAACACACCTGTCCAAAAAAAATCCGAATTTTAGTCATAAATAATGTGAATTTAAATTGTTAAAGACCTTGGACATCGGCAAATAAAGGACCCAAACCGTCCAGTATGCTGTCTTTTAATTGCTCCAGGAATTACAGTGTTTTCGCCGTAACAAATTGATAAAATCGAGCCCTTTTTGACATCCACAGTCGTTCTGGCGTTCACACGGAACTCTGGGCCAGGACCCATCCGCTGGCAAGTGTTTGGAAAGCAAGCATTTGCAAATAAGCTCATTTGCAAATAGAGTAAGCAAACGATCCTTTGAAGTTTGAAAACCATATTTTACAATAATAATTTTACTTGAGGACGTGTATATAAAAAATTACCCCCGAGGTGGTCCATATGCTGAAACGGATGCATCTTTATTAAATCCATTGATTTTCATAATTCCTTTGACTTTGAGTAAATCTGAAACGAATTCTTCGCCAATTTGCCCCAAAAGAGGAAGAATTTCCTTTGCAAACCACTTGTCATTATCATCCCCTTCCTCCAGGCTCTTGTATTTATCAGCACCTTGAAGTTCCATCATCTTCCTCCACTTCTCTGGCTCCTTCTGCTTGAGATTGAGGGCACGGAGGTAGACCAAGTTCGGTGGTATCATTAATTTGATTTTATTCTGCTGGGTGGCAT
>JAAZTK010001761.1:0-12958 GCA_036507255.1 Megalothorax incertus
GTTGAAATCGCGTCTACGTGCACTTTTAATGTGCTTTCGAGGGGGGTTAAAAGGGCAAACTGTGTACAGATCAGAATTGAATTTGAATAGGATTGAAATCCCATCTAAGCTTTACTAGTACACATTTAAATTACTCAGACCAAGCCGTCTTACATTTTACGCACCCGGAGTGATGGCCCGGCGGCAAGTCCGCCGTCATAAACATTCTTTTACAATATATAGAAACATATCATCTTTGGTAAGTTTGTACACCTTTTCAATGACACCTCAGATCTGGTGGGGTACGCAGGGGGCTATTGAGATGCAGATTGGGGGAGTGGGAATGCAGAGCCGATACAAGGAAAAAGCAATTCTCAAGATCCCAATCTCTACCTTTGAAATAAATCTCTGTCCCGGTTCTTTAAAACTTCCAGTTAACTTTATTCGTGAACCCCTGCTGTGGCTCTTACTCGTAAATATATATGCAAATACTTTTTTGCAAAGTGCTCTCAACTACAACTGTTTGCCTAAGATGCCTTCCAACTAATGGGCCGGGTTCCTATTTACTAGTTGTTAGTTTTAGTAAGTGGAGCTAATTATACAAATGGAGGAGTCCGTTGTAAGAAAATTTAAACACAGGGCCGGAGATTGTCAAGTGATGAGTTCGTTAAACCCCCACTTAAAACTGCTGATGGAAACTTATGAGATTTGCCCTAAACTAGCGCCTCTGTTCCTCCTACTGCTTTCTTTAGGTACAAGTCAATACTTGGAAGAATGGATCCATAAAGTATTCGGAAATTGATTGTTATTATCTCCTCACAGCCATGTCCAAGGCTTATATGGGCTTTGGGGCATGTTTTTAAGCTTAAAAGTATTGCAAATCAGAGGCTCATGAACTCCTGGGCCCGATAGATTTCAAGATTTTAAGATTTCTGCCCTTTTAGCCGCTGAAAATCCTCCTCCTTCACTGCCCACGCATCTTACCACGAGTATTTAAGCGTTTAATTGTCCCCGCCGAACTCACATTGATGTGAAAAAACAATAAATCTCAAGATTAGCTAATTTCATTTCATAAATCCACTCGAAATTTATTGGTGGGGGTGGATATGGACTTGGAGTAAAGAATGGGCAATTTATTGTGCACAGATATATGGGTGAACATTGAACACGCATGATTTCACGGGTGATAGCTCTTTTTGCTCGATCCGGCCTTATTTGAATGTGCAATAGTTATAAAGAGGGTGTACGTTGAGCTCCTCCGCGACTCTCCTAATATGAAGAATAAACACATTTAAATTTTAATGGGAGAAATTGTCCTGAATTGGTTTATAAGATCCCGTAAAAAAATCCCGAGTATTTTTTAAGGGCTCTTTGAGAGGGAGTTTCGAGTATTTTTTACCACTTGTGAGCTTTAATAAAAACCTACATTTGAGAGCTGTGTTAAATCAGACTTGATTATTGCTCGGCTCGACTCGAATAAATTTTTACACAGGAGCCGAAAGCTTAATTTGGGCCCTGTGAAAAATCTGGAGTCGATTCAAATGAGGGATTGACACGCGATGATACGAATATGATCTTACAATACTAGGGAATTCAAGGAGTGGCATATTTAAATAGCCTCGAGGAATTACCCATAAGATCTCAAAAAGAATGACTTTAAAAAAATTCTAGGTGTTTATTCGATTGAAAGTATAATAATTTGAGCATAAATTTAAGTAGATTTCTGGAGCAATGCAATGAGTATCTCATTAAAGGGGAAGGAAAAACCCTATAGGATTTTTACAATTGCTCCCGATTGATTTGAACGGCTTTTTTGCATATCCTATAATTTATTTCACCCTACTTAGGGCCATGAGAGTGCTTATTAAGGGGAGAGAAATTGCAGTCACAATTTCTGAATATTGAATGAGATTGAATAAATTGAATTGAATTTAAATTTCTTGTTCTTTTACATCCACAGAGTCCTACTGATCTGCTAAAGCCGAGAATCATCCAAGAAAAAACCTGTTTTAACTCCAAATCAGATCGAGGTGAGAACCCCTTTATGACTTTATTAGCACAAGTATTGATTATTAGCTTTGGTCCTAGTGTAGCTCAAAAGGAATTGATAGTAATTTGTTAAAGTAGGATGGATAGAGTTATTGAGCAGTTTGGATGCATTGATTTAAGGCCAAAAATGGATTTTTCATTTAAAAATCTCAAATAAATTCCAAAATAAAGATAAAGAGCCAGCCTCTACACAAATAGTACAAATAAAATACCTTGAATTGGGACAAGTGTCAATAAATAACAAACTAGATCTATCAAATGTGCATTTAAAAATGTCCAAAAAAGGAAATAAACTGCACTACATAGCACTACATTGCCTGTACAATCGTATCGAGAGTCAACTTTTTATATATTCAAATCAGAGACTTAAGAATAAGTATCTAGTGAGGAAAAGAAGGACAGGGGCTCGAATCAGATTATGTACAAGTGTATATATCGTAGTTGGACAATGAGGAAAGGTTCAATGCACCCTCCCCCATCTCTCTCTCGAAGAAGACGACTCGGGGAATACAAAAGGTATTAGTTAAAATGCAGAAATCTCTTTAGGGGTGAATTAGTTTTGACTCCTTGAGGTTATTCTACATTCTTATAAGGGGTTGAAAGAAGAAAAAGTGTCATTGCGAATAGGGAAGCCTCAGGAGGATGAGTAGAATCGGATTAAGATATTAGACGGAGTGAAAAAGGAGTTCAGACAAAGATGTTCTTTCCCTAAGTAGTTAGAAGAGCCTACTAAGCCCCCTGGAATAAAGTTATTAGCTTATTAAGATTTAAGTATACAAATGAGCTTGGTGAAAAAAATCTGCAAACGATCTCGAACAAACTCTAGGAGCTTATAGAGTTAAGAGGGTACGTCTAAAGTGGAGCTAAAAGGTTTAATTTTTTTCACCCTCGCATTTTTTTTTATGTAAATTCCTCACTCGACACACACCGCAAAAAGATTTATGATGGGGCATTTTGGCCATTTTTGGGCAGTTCTTTGGACTCTTTACGCTGAACTAATGTCACAACAATACTCGGGGGATTGAATGGAAGCATGCCAAAGTGTACAAGATTGAATAGGACACTCCAAATGGATTTGAGAGAGCATAGAGTACCTGTACTACCTACTCGCAGAGTGTTTGTATTGAATTTTTCGCTCAATCATCACGACCAGGCTAAACTGCTTATTTTTTGTCAGGGTTTGGAATTCGATCGAGATACGGAGACTATTTGTAGTAAGGTAGAATATTAGTATTTGCAAAGTAAATAAAACCCACAAGATTTTTTTAAATTTCTTTTGCAAAACCATATTCGAACCTGATTCTGCTTACAACTCGATTTCACTTTCACAAATGACTATGATTATAAATCGATTAAAGAACTCTACAAATATTTTATTTCATATGTAATTCAATACGATCGTTGTCGAAGAATTTCAAAGCCCTCAAGGCTCGATGGGGCTTGTAGGACGAGGGGTATTTAACACATGTCAGATAAGAATCTCTCTCAAAGCTTAATAGATTATTACCATTTGAATCACTATAATCTTTTTTTTCTTGGAAGAAAGAGATATCCGAGAGGTTCTCTATATGTGCATTACTCGTCTTTAAAAATGAGGGCCATTTAAACGTGTCTTGCTACAGATACCTATACCTACCTATTTACCAAATGCAGATCCAGGATGCACCTCCCTTTTTGGAGCGAGTTGTATACGCTTTGTATTGTTTTCTTGCTCTATTTTACTATCTGATTAGATCAATAAGTTTCGACTGGTTTGGAAGAATACAAACTCTTTTGTATTACAAAGGATTGATTTTTTGGAGTAATATCTTTACAACAAAAGGGGGAGGAGCTGGAACTTGAGTAGATCGTGAGCTAATGCTCCTTAATTCATACTAATTAACCTCCAATTAAGGACGGAGGGGATGACAAAGGACTGCCTCCGCTCCCGGTGATTCATTTGGCCGTGACCTTATTTGGGGGACTTCATTAGGGCTCTCACAACTAATCATAAATATGAAGATTATTTCAAAAGCAACTTTAATGTTTAAAAATTCAATTTTTTTGGTGAAAAAACTTGCAATGACTTTATTCTTTTGTGAAATTCATCGAGATAAATTCGAAAGAGCAAGATGGGGAAATCAGTCAAACGGAGATGGACCTAAATTATTCATATCTGTGTGTAATCTACACTTTAATAAAACACACTGCTTGACAGAACAATGGGGAATGAATTACATTGAGATCGGGACAGCTTCATCCAATCTCTTTTTTGTACCCTTCCTCATAGTCATATTTAAACTAATAGAGCTCAAGTTTACATTGAGGGGTTTCGGCCATTTAGGGTCGAATGAATTTTTTTATCCTATCTAGGATTAAGCAATCAGGCGGATTAATAAATAATTCGAGATCTTGGAGTCAGAGCGTGGGTTGAACTGGCTAAAAATCTTTCCTCGATCTCTCGATCAATTCCTATAGGGCAGGCAGGCTGAGTAAATAAATATAGAATTGATGAAAACCTCCAATGAACCCGTTAGACGATCACGGTAAGACACGATCGAGATTAGATTAAGACCTCAAGGGGCCATTTGAATAGAAGGTTGGTCAAATGGAGTTATGAGAGCATCTGAGTATGGTCAATTAGGAACTCTTCAAACTTTACAAGTTCATTGTGTGTACAAATAGAGTCCTAAAAGTCTCTTGAATATGCATAACCTGAACTGAGGAGTGCATTAAAAGCAGTGGGATTTGATTTTAAACCGGTAAATCGGTCAGACAAACTGGAACTCCGTTCACTCCGTTGAAAAGTGTGGGAAATCCGCTTGGAGGTTCCCACAATTTCGGGGAAATGATCGAATTTCACATCAAAATATGAATTTACAAGCTCCTGGAACGTCCCTTTCCTCCACCACAAGAATCAGTCGAGTGTTTATACGGATTTCATCAAGATTTCTCAATCCAGCACTGGATTTCCTATATATTGAATATCTAATATCAAGTAATTCACTCTGAAATAAATGATTTTACTCTCAAATAAGGCTGAGGGCCTTCGCCACGATTTCCGCCCTTGTTCCTCGGCCGTATTGTGTGCGGTTTTGTCCTGAAAAAAAGACTGGAAGCGTAGCTAATTAGGAGCTCTTTTAAATTCAAAAGTTTTAAAAGCTTCAAAAGTTTTAATCCATACTTCCACTGTTCCAGTATTGTGCTCCTCTTTCATTCCCATGCTTAAAAATAGAGATTTTATTTTTCTACCCACTCTGATTTTTTTAAAAGGTCAAAACAGGGCTTCCTGCGTCGCGGACGCTCCATTTAAAGAGCAGGAATCGTGTCTTTATCGATCCTGGCCCTCCTTGTCCTCCTCCAAAAAATATTGTAATCCAATCCATTATTATTAAAACCCATTAGGAGTCCTAGACTATTTGGGGATTTGATTTTGTAGGTTTGATTTATGATGTGGAGTAGGATTCGACGCCCTTTTCGGAGCTGGACGCGAAGAGATCTTGTCTGGGTTGAAAAGTTGAATCTGATCGGCCCTTTAAGAAAGTTGGAAAGTGTATCGAGATCGAATTTTGAGAGGATGCAATCTTTAAAGAGTTAAATTTATCTCCACCTCCTCCTCCTCTAAATAATCTGATCTGGAGAGCAACCGGAGCAATCTTCAGACTTGTTAAAAGGGGGCCGTAACTCACGGCTTGGTAATTCCCTATTAAATCCAGTGGCTCCCCATCGATCGAGATCAAACCCCTTGATTTTAAATAATTAGTAGGGGGTTAAAAACCGGATACATATTTTTACCGGTAAAATGCATCTTTTAATATAGAAGTAGATAGATTGACATTTGCTTCAGAATGGCATTGTTTTAACAGATTGGGAGCAATCTATCGTATATGGGAATTTAAAATAACGAAAAATCAAAATACGCAAATATTGGAGAATTTCATTAACTCGTGAATACCAGGTTTGGGCACCCAACTTCCTAGACCCCTATAACCTTTGCTTAACATGATCCCCAACACCCTCGATAGATTATATATCGTTCGCATCCGTACAAGTGGCTCCTCGTCAAAATTTCTACGGGTCAGAGCTCAGCCAGGTTCATATATCAAGGGGGGAGATCATCATGGGGGTAGGTATTTAACGAAGAATGAAGGAGCTGCAGTAAAGAAAAAAACACCTAATTAAATTTCTTGTTTTCTTTGTTAAATCTCCACATCTTTTAAACCAATCCAGATTGGTGAGCTAGCTTCTCCAAAGGTTGTGAACTCTGGTGCAGACTTGAAGTCGAGTCAAAATGAATCTCACTTTAATTACCCCTAGTTTATGAATACAGTTCCTCAAAGAAGAATCCCCCAATTAAAATCCTTTTCCTCGACTTCGAGGGATCCATGTTTTTATCCAGAGCTATTACGTACAAAGTACAGTTTACATTTTTATATGACCAAGTGCAAACAAGCGTTGCACATTTTAAAAACCACTAATTCACTCGAGTGTGTTCGTACAGTCCGAGATTTTAATCCAACTAATGATTTGAATGTGAAAAAATCACTCAAAAAATGCGATTAATTTCAGGAAATTAAATGTCAAAAGGCGAGGACAAGGCGAGGGAACCTTTTTGATATTCCAAACACAATTTTGCACTTCCTCCCCATCGGGAATAATTTGTGAGGAATTTATTAAGAGCTCATGATTCGTCATATTTAAATTCCCCCAATAAAAATTGATTAATTTCCATCCAGGCCTGGAATTGCACCACCACAAATCAACCCCGATCAAATAATGCAAATCTGACATCGTTAAAAACTTAAAACTGGCTAGTACTTTTGTACCCTTTTATTTTACGATGCCTTGCGGGGTTGGTTTGGTTGTTGGACAGGGTTTTGAGACCTGTACAATTTGGTGGGCCATTTGTGTTAAAAACATAACAATATTTAACAGGGGGCTGTCAGTATGTCAATGTCCACCAGGAATTCTTTTATTGTGGCAAAGAAATGCCAAGTCGAATGGATCTGTGTGGTCTTTTTCGGGCAGATTGATTTATCTATTGGGGGTGAAGAGGGGAGAAAGGGTGTTTTAATTATTTATAAGTTTAAAAGTTAAACTTTCCATTAGCTTGAGTGCATTAGGCACGTTGAGATCATGGGATTGACCTTTGGGGATGAACTTTTGGGTTCCTTCAAATAGATTTCCCATCAATCTTTTCCCCAAAACAATTTATCGTATAAAGATATTACTAGAAACATGCTACACACTACATTAGAGTATTGTATTGACTATAATACTCTAATATATGATAGGAAAAATTCATATCCACCCCCAAGTTCATAATGCTCAAACATTAAAGCAATAAAGTTCATGTTTGATGGGAAACCCCATCAAATTTGATGCCCCGCATTTAATAATATCCGTAAAAAGCATGTTTCATTCGGGATTCTTCAAGTTCAGGCAGGGTGTAAATAAAAGCAGAAAGGCGAGAGCTGCATGTAGCACTGTAATTATCGGCTAAATAATACTGCCATTATAAAATTCACCCAACTCGTTATATGGTTAACTTAAAAGGGTCCAAACCGCCGCATATTAGGAAAGATATAATTGGAGGAGATGAGATCATGGGCTGGATTTGATGGGTTCACTGATTAGAGAGTATATAATACGATACTCCCACACCCCAGTTAATCCGAGCACATTTCACAACCTTATCCTTAATTAAAAGAGCGGTTCAAAGGCTTGCATTAGAAACTATTACATTGTAAAATCATCCCCTAAAGGCTAAATTTCCCCATAATGTGCTCATATGCTCACGGAAAACAAAAGCGTCAATATTTCCCAATCTAATCCGTCGGATCTTAGAGATCTAAATACTCTTCATTTGATTAGCCCAACCTCTACCTCATTGCGATCGCTAATGGACTAATGGATTGCACTTGATTTAGACAAGTAGCTAAACTCGACTTTAGACAAGCCCCATTAATGGCTCATATGATTATGGATTCGATTAGTAAGAGTTTTTCGCTCATTAATTCGGCCCCTGTTCGGACTTTGATGAGGAGCACAATTGTTCTCAATTATTGTGCTTAAGCTCTCCTTAATTAATTCAATCCGCATCCATCCTCCAATGAAGAAATACATTTACTAATGCTCAGCGAACCAGCCAACTCAAACAAGTGGTCCCCAACCGGGGTAATTGTCGAATTTCTAAGCTCTCAGCTGGATTTTAAGCCCTCGTGTTGCAATTAAGCAGACTCAAGTGGCAATTTCCTCGAGAGCAATGAGCAGAATTGTAAATATTTTTGAAGAGGAAAAAAGCACTTTGATTCTGACCGAGGTAGGCTTTGTAGTGGCTCAAATGTAAATAAATGGACGGGCTAATCAAAAGAGAGCCCGAGTAATTTTTCTATTGAGTTTTGTCGGTTTTTCTTCAATTTCCAACGAACTTCTCCCCTTGAATAATGGACTCATAACGAGTTATACATAATGTAAAGTATAACTCGCATTTATAAGAGCATCAGAGGGGAGTCTCGAGGCTTCCGGAGGGTTTTCATAGCTAAATTTACGGATAATCCAATAATTTAACTTTAAGCTTGGGCTACGGCGTGGATTTTGCTCGTTGTTTTTATATGTTTTTGCTCCGGGTGCAACGAGGCTTGACTTGAGGCACTCAACAGGTTGGAAAGGAGTGAAAAAACCGTGCAAGAAGTCCTCCTCGAATGCTCTCGTGCCAGGTCCCTTATCTCTTTCCGATCCCCCCAATGCCCTGAATCACTTTACAGCCTTCATGGTACTCTACATCTCTGGAGAATTGCTCAGGAGTGCATGGGGCCAAACGGAGATAAGCCGAGTTAAGGATCTGGAAACGGTGAAGGCACCTGCTTCCTCTGGCAGGGCGATCGAGCATGCATATTTCAAACTAAACCTGAGCATATTGCTGCACAAAAGGCACTAAAGCTCCGAGTACGTGTTCTATGCATGGTAAATAGAGTTAATTGCTGCTTGAGTCCCAGAGATCTGGTCTTTTGTGATCTGAGCGTATCTCCTCTCCTTATTTTAGGATTTTTAAGGCTCATAATCACAATTTCACATGGAATTATCATATGAATTCTAGCTTTTACTGGAGATTTCTCAAAGTACTACTTCATTAGGGGTTGTAAAAATGCATGGCAAGGGCTGGAAAGTAGGAAACTCAAGAGGAATGTCATCTCCCTTGGTCTCCTCCCTGGGAAAAGTAAAATTAATACTTTGGAGAGCTCTAAAGGACTTAAAGAGCTTAAAATATCCTCATATTTACTCCGGAGGAGGAGTGGAGTGAACTTGAAATGTATTATAAGAAAGATTTACGGGGCAGGTACATGTGTAAGTGATCCGGGTGAGTCTAGGAGAACAAGAAACGGGTTAATTTCATCTTGGAATATATTAAGGGGGCTCCAGAGGCTCGGAGAACAGTTATTTATTCCCAAGTTCAAGTTCCCGAGTGCCCTTATTATCATTAGGTCGTATATTAGTCAGTAATACTAACTTCCAATGGGTGAGATGTGGGTTAGATGAATATAAAATGCAGAAATACAAGGGGGTTGAGACTTGGTCGGCTCTATTCTTTATGCCGCAATCATAACAATAGATTATATGATTGAACTCTGTGCTCCAGAACTAGAGGAAAATAGGATCCCCCGGAGAATAATGGCCGTCTGATGAAAGTTACAAGTATACAAACTATTAAGCTTTGAGAGGTCAGGAGATTTGGAGTTCCCCGACCATGTTCAACATCACATATAATCCCTTTGTGCTCGGGACGGCTTTGTGAGCCAGAGTCCAGCCTTCAGGGTCCGTAAAAAATTGAAATTATTATAGTGCCCACACCCTCCCATACCTGCCAAGTTCCAACTCTGAAAAAGCCAAGGGTCAGACCCTGCCCTGGTGCATTTCTCCCTTGGCTTGATGTTTTACGAGCACCCGAGGATCTGGAAATAGCCGTAGCTGATTCTGAACTCAAATTCCGACAGGTTTCCCCCCTTTGAAAAGAATCTCTAGAAAAGAATTCAAATCTTACAACTCGCGGAGGATTTATTCCTTTTATATGGTAAAAGGGGAGGTGGAGGGAAAAGTCAGTCAGTCGGTCAGGTGCACTCCTAAACGCCCTCAAGTCCTATCCCCTTGTATATCTCTACCCTTAAGCATGGATATTTGGATGAAATAGTCGGGTTTCATGTAATTGCACAATATATACTCCTCCAAGCTTTTGAAGAGCATAAAATAGCTATTAAAATCAATAAAAGATCGGAAATTCCGCAGATATGGAGTAAAAAGGGGATTTCTGAATAAAAATTAACAACATTTCACCTCAGATATCAATATGTTTTCATATATGATTTTTCAAAAACAAGAGATATAGGAATTTCCTATACCTTGGAAAAACTCAGGTGTTTTCAGCATTTGAATCATCCCAGCCTCCACTGCATTTTATTTAATGGGTGTCCAGCCCCTTCGTAGTTCTTCCTCGAGAAAGAATAAATCTTTTCTGAGCTTGTATTTGAGAGTAATTTGGCCTTTTCTCTTAAGAGGAGGAGGAGGAGGATTGTTTCAATACATACCAGGGATTTTAATCATGACTCTAGTCTCGAGTTTTTATAAAATGAGTATCTCTCTCCCCGTAATAATTCAAATCCCGGTGAATTACAACTCAACTTGTAACTTATTAAGTTCCGTAGTTTTGCGAGATAGGAGACTAGTAGAGAGGTTAACAAAGTGATTCTTTGTGGGGCTGATTTAGTGATTAACAGATTAGCAAGGGTGTTATCAAGTGAAGCCAATCTCGGTCCATTAAATTCGAAGAGTGCTAAAACCTCGTAAATAAACACGAGTGTAATTAGTCGGGTTTTTCGAATCGATGCAAAGTCACGTACCCCTCCATCGAGTGTTTTGCAATCAATGTGTGTGCTCTATCGCTTTTCAAAGTGTCGAACTTTAAGCAGGGTCGTAAGTGAGTTTTCTTGTATCTATTTGACACTCTCGAAGAGCCATTCGAAACTTACATCTCTCGCTCTTCGAGAGATCCATTAATTTGATCGTGTTTTATGGGGGATTCAGTCCGGAAAATACATATTAGATCCTAATAGTAGTCAGTAAATCATGATCCCCAGTCTCTGACTCTGTATAAAATCCCCCCAAAGGGTTGGGTGACCAAATAGGGCGCAATTTCCCTCCAAAAACTTATCGTGATCTGATCACAGATTCAATTCTAATCGTTCATCTCTCCCTCCACTCTTTCTCTAGCCCAATCCCAGGGCAAAGGTGTTGGCTTGAGCCTATTCAAATTTCAAATTCTTTAAAACACTATCCCCCTCATCCCTTTTGATCATCTTTGTGTAGTAGAAGAGAGAGCAAACACGGTCAAGCATAAAGAACATTTGCTTAGGAGAGTTTACTCGAGCGAAAACTCTTCGGCGCATATATTGCTACGTATTAGATAGGAAGATTTGCACACCTAGGTCTGAAAAGCTCATCTTTCTACCCAAGAGTTCCTAGTCCTACCCTCCTAATCCCGAGTTCTCCCCCTGCTGCTGTCCCTGTACATCATCTAAAGCTCATCAAAACTACTTACAAGCATTAGCTGCACACTTAATAGTCTCGAATCTCAAAAGTTCTTGGGAAAAAAGGGGCGAATTGCAGTGCTTTACTCTGCTCTGACTTGAAAAGTTTGAGGAGCTCGGCAGGGAGCTTTTTAAAAAATCCTTCATCTGAGCCAGTCTTTAAGCGGCCGTCATCCCCCAACTGTATCAAAACTGAGAAGAGCTCTCACGAAAAGTAAAGGAACCATTTGTAAAAAAAACCCATCGAGTTTTAATCCATGTTCTCCTGTTTAAAGAGCTACTCTCCCAAGTTGTAAGGTGTCAAACCCCTTTATTTAAGCCTTAGAACCTGGAAAAAGAGCCAAAGTGGACACTCGAGTCAATAAAGAGCGTATTTTTTACTATCTGAGAAGTTTAGCATGCTAAATATTGAAAAAGGCAAGATTGCGCGTGCACAGAACATTGTTTACACGGCGTGTCAATGAGGACTCGACTCATTCAAATCATGTCCAAGCGATCCTCATCTTCTTTGTGCTCCTTTGTGCAGTTCCAAACAATTTGAGGAGAACTCTTCTGCTAATATTAACTCTTTGGGAAAAAAGACGAGGGAGACAAGCTTGAGTTGCTTGTTTGCTTGACTTGTTCGCGTTCCCCCAACCTTAAAGAGTTAAAGGATTTGAGTTGTAAAGTTGCTCCTTCAGTTTCACTCACTCTCCCTCCTCGACTCTGTCATGTTCTCCTCCATTGTGAGCTGATCAAAACTTTTCGTGTTTTTTCACATTAAAAAAAGAGCCCAAGCATCACCCCCAAGTTCCCAACTTCCCCGATTTACACTCAGAAAAGCTTCAAATTGCCTGTTCAAATGGGATTTAGGGACGGTGCCATTTCCTTCCTGACTTCCTCCGGATCTTGAGTGGAAGGAGGGCCACTTGAACATATATAACTACTTGGAGGAAGTAAAAGTACTCTTGAACTAGGGAGAGCACACATTTGGCCGTTTGTATACTCTCGGAGCATTAAGAACAGATGCTCGTACACACGTTATAGTAAAATCGAGCCTGAAAGTGAGTGAGTTTGTATCCCTCCAAGCTGGGGGCATTAGTCAAGTGGACCGCTGAGGGGAAACTTCTTCACCGACTTTGATTCCAACCTTCCCCCTTTAACGTTAGGGAACCCAAAAACTTGTCTTTTGTATTTTATTACTCTTAAAGAGTAAAAATCTCCTTTTTACTTCAAGCCGCTCATCTTCCCAGACCTCTGAGATCAGACCAGAAGCAATTGGGACTTGTTTAAACGATATTTAAATACATTGTTGAACGGATCAGATCGGGAGGGAGTTACATCAGTCTCTGTCAGTCTTCACTCCCTTATGGGGGCTCAGCTACTGTACC
>JAAZTK010001762.1:0-12954 GCA_036507255.1 Megalothorax incertus
TTCGCAACTTTCTAGTTCGTCCTCTTTCCGTTTTATATTGCTATTTTAAATTTTTAATGCTAAACAATTAAACATTAGGGTGCAATATTACCCTATTGCATGCAAATAAGAAAAATGACAGCTATCTAATACTTGTACCTAATATATTCTACTCGTATAAGTGTAAGTAAATCTGGACTTTGCACTTTAAGTACATACTTTCCTTAGCCTAGGATTAATAATCCTTAAATTGCGCAATAGAGATTTGAGATGGTCTTGACCAGAGTTTGCATTAAAAATTAAAAAACTAAGGTCGTCTAGATTCTTCAAAGGTTGCTAATTAAGGCTGTCATATGTAAATTTTATATACTCTCAAAAGAGAAACATGCTTGAGTGAACGCTAAAGAGTAATCTAGGAGTATACCCTCGACACCAAGACCTACGGATACTTGTTGGATTTATGCAAAAGGATTTTTTCTAGACTTCATTTCGAGTGCAATTTTTCAAACAGGGCCAATTTCCAAATACTACTATGAGCTTGATCGTAAAATAAAATGTGTTCAATTTCAATTTCCTCGTCTCCAAAATGGATGATTTTGCTTTGGACTTGGACTACACTGTGTGAGGGTAGATAAATTGAAAGTTGCAATTTCTTCTGGAATGCGAATTTGGTTTATATTTTTTGGAATTTGCCTACAAATGTACAAACTTCCTACAGATCAGGCTCCGCCCTAACAAATGGCCTGGAATTTCATTTCTGATATAGTTCTCGCTGAAATTCTGGAAAAGAACAGCTTTGTTTTAAATTTCGCACCCACCCTCCAAGAGCGAATTAATTTGGGGAAAGCTTTTTAAGAATAAATAATCAGAGATTTAAAATCCTTTTGTTTATTCCTAAATTCCATTTAAAGTTTTCCAGTAGGGTAGCTCAACTTTTGAATCCATTTGCACATATCAGTGGAACCATATGTGTATTTCTTGGATTCCCATTTACATGAAATTGAGATTTCCATGCTAGGGGCCTTTGATAAATGCCAGAGCTTGCAGAGAAAGCGGAGGCGCCCAACGACGGAGAAAGCCAACCCTTTTGAGGCTCTGACGTTATTCCTAGTCCAAACTCGGAAGCTTCTGGAGAATATGGTCTCTGGCGCTTGCCTCGGCCCACTGATTTGTTCACATTTCATCATTATTAGATCACCCCTAAAAAATCCGCCTAGACTCTCCTAGCTTGAAAAAAGAGTAGGCCCCCTGGAGAAAGTGAAACACTTGTAGCTCAGATTTCAAAGGGACGAGATCACTTTCCCCCAAAGAGTAAAAATTCCTCCTCAAGTTCCTACTGATCTTTTTCTTAATAAAATTTACTCGGCTCACTTTACAAGTGTCCACCTACTCCTTTGGGATTAAAAGAAGTGTGAACGAATCCACAAAAACCTACAAATTCATCTCAATTCCTCGAGAATCCTTCACACAGTCAAGTGGGGTTATTTGCTAAAAGCTAAATCAATCAAAATAATTGGAGAAACAGCGCACCATCCCCATATAAAAAGCCAAAGCATTTATTGCTTCGAGTTACATATATAAAAGCTCTTGCAAAGTCCAAGATCTTTCTCTTCCAGTCTTTGACTTTCTTTCGACCCGAGTACTCGACTCTGGGAAAAAAGATTACAAAATTCGATTAAGGATTTGCTTCACTAGTTCCATTGAAATTCTTCACACTTATAACATTTTGATCAAAAGAAGACAATAAATAGCACAACAAAATGAATTCTTTCATGGCGAATTCGAGAAAAATTCTACCAAAAAAGTTCCTCCTTCCAACACTATTCTGCTTCCTACTCCTTCTTGAGGTAATCTCAATTAATTGACTGTATCTGTACAATACAAAATCCAAAGTTCACGACTAAAAGATTCAATTTAATGAACTCATTTACTTATATTAACCTTGTCAGATAGCTTAAAGCCTTAAGCGTCTACGCTGTATTAAATTAGCCCACAACCCCTACTTCTTTCCACAAACGGCTTGTGTTTAATGCAGATTGATCGGATAGGGAAATGTTAGAGATTTCTACGAATAAAATCTACTACATTAATGCATCCGGGCATCTTTTTGTGGGATACGCTACGGCTAAAGGACTAAAACCTTAAGCAATAGATAAAATAGACAATCTTCTAATATCCGTATGAATATTGCGAGTGGGTGAAAGTTTAAAGTTTAATAAAAAGATTTTTCCCCAAAAAATGTGAAAAATCATACAGATACTCGAGATACACATAAGACTACACATTCATAAAAGGATTAGATGCGTTATGAGCTATTTTAAAAGAAGATCGAGTTAAGCCCCACTAGAATGGATTCTTAATTCTCAAAATAGACATTCTTCTAAAAGGGACTTTCAAAGAGAAATGACGTTACTTCATCTTTTGATATCCCTTTGTTCGCAATTGAAAGGTCAAGTGGAATGTCACGTTTCCTCGAATAATCCCTCTTAAATCCCAAGTGGATCTTTTGACCAACTCCTTTTGGTCCATTCCCGGATCTCTCCAAAAATATGTTAAGGGTTCTCAGAATACATAATGAGACCCTTTCATATTTTGAACAAAATAAAAACGGGTAAACCGTGTAGAAAGCCCGTTCTCTTTAGAAGAATATTGGGTTGAATTGTAGGAAAAGGTCGCAGCAGTGTTAACATGTTATAATTTTAACGGTGTTAACATACCTGACATACCTAATTGTGCAGTGTTAACACCCTTCTTAAAAATAAGTTTTTAACATACCATTTTTCAAATTTTCAAGTAGGGTGTTAACACTGCACAATTAGGTATGTCAGGTATGTTAACACCGTTAAAATTATAACATGTTAACACTGCTGCGACCTTTTCCTACAATTCAACCGAATATTGAATTAAACTCATCTTATCAAGCAATTTCACCCAAAATTCAAATTTCCCGCTTAAAATTCAAATTCCCCTCCAAAAATTTGAATTTCCCGCCAAAATTTGAATTTCCCGCCAAAATTTAAATTTCCCGCCCACTCAAATTCAGATTCTGGCATTTTGAATTTTTTTCCCCATAAGAATACATTACGGTGAAAAATTCAAAATTTCAAATTTCCTGCGCCCTTTGACCTTTGACCTCCACATTTGAACTTCATGAGGGAGAGGTCATAAGGGTCACGTGTGCCAAGTTTGAGGTCAATCGGTTCAGGCGTTCACGAGATCTGGTCCGGACAGACAGACAGACGGACGGACAGACATACCAAACACTATAGCCCGTTTTTTTCTTAAATTGAGAGAACGGGCTAAAAAGCTTGGAGCTAACGTATTACATGCAGAATCTAATGCGAAAAGCCATTATATTTAATCAGACTTTCTCTGCCAAAAAAACTCCCACATTTCACAGCATGTACACGATTATATATTTTTTTTGTATTAGATCTCACTGGTCAGCTCCGTTGGAGAGGATTTTTACAATCCAGATTATACTGCGGAGGAGGGAGCGGATGATGGTTGGGGCGATGAAGATCCTAGAGGAAGTTAAGAGGCATGTTGGCTCGATCGCTGCGGGGAAAGCTCCCCCGAAATCAAATCTTCCATATTTCCAGCAGAACAAAAGATTTCTGGGTGGTAAGAATAAACATAATAGCTTTAGCTTGGGCCCTGAACCACCATCTGCTTTTTATTACATTCCCACTTTCCCTATTTTATTGTCAACCCCCTTTTGATACATTTGGATACACACAACATGTAATAATACGATTTAATGAATCCTAGCCATGGCTCGAAATGGATGGTTTCCTCGTCAGTTTAGAGGTAATTAACCAAAGCCTTAACAACTAGTACTAGTAGGTAGTATCAAAGATCCTAAAGCCAACTGAATGACTTTCCATTAGGATTTGTCGAGCCTCAATTTGACAAAAGGTAAGAGACTGTGCACAGTCGAGATATAATATATTTTTATCTCTCTTCAGCTAATTAAACCCATTATTATCCTTTCGTAAATGCAGGCATGTTGGATCTGCAGCAAAAACAGGCTATCTTGGATTTCACAGAATCCCAGAGGTATACAATCGCAGATTCCGCTTGGTATCATTCATTCATTCATATTTACAAAATCCCTTTAATCAATTACTGATACCCCAATGCCCAAATCTCTCAAATTCATTATGTTTGAATTGCATTCTATTTGTTTAATAGGGGAACTACAACCGATTTTCGAGGAATTTAGGCTCGGTGATAAGGGGCAAACAGCAAGGCGGAAATACCCGGATGGATTAACATCATTAAATGATGGCAGTGCTAATAAAGAACCTGGTCACCGGGTGGTCTCAACCTTGATATTAGATAAATCATTTCTCTTGAGTTTCTTATTTGATTTTCACCCGTATTTGCTTTCTCCAAACCCCCACTTCTTTCCCACGTGTATCATTCTACATCTACCTTATATTGTAGGCATAATACGATATCAACGATATTTATAGACTATAGTATATTATAATATATCCCAGATCTTTATTTTAAAATTAAATTCATACCTAGACTCAAATACTCTACATTCCTACTCCTAGCCTAGACTCTGGAAGTCTTCATAATTCTTCATTTTGGCCTAAATGGCTTTTCAAACTCTGAAAATTAGTTTTGGGGCAAACAATGATCTGTAAAAAAAATATTTAAAAAATCCATTTTAAATTAATTTTAAGAAGTACCTTATCTGATATCCTATTGTAAATTGATGTATCGTTGTATACAAAATACTTCAATACAGAATCCAGATTAGTTGGGCATTTATTATTATCGGAGTCTCGGAAATGTAATTTGTACTAGTACTACTAGTAGGTAGTACGTACGCGGTACAGCTAATTATCTAGTAATTCGATAAAATTGTAAATTGTAGTAGGTACTACCTAACCTATTAGTGTAGTGTTACATCTTATAGGAAATCTACTTACATTTTTAACCTAAACAAAAATTGATCGAAACAATTAGATGCAGTAATTTTGTAATTTATATCTAAATTTATTTATATGAGAATTCTATTGTTTTTGCACAACCAGTACTATAATTATAATAGGTCCTAATTTGATATTAGGTATATGTGAATTAGTGATATTTAAATTGCAGTCTGATAGACTGATCTATGCATATATGTTAACTTACGATAGCTGTAGGTAGATAAAGTACTATAAATTATAATTGGAAAGTTACAATATTGAATATACCTATTTAAAAATATCGTATATTTGTAGATGCAAATAATATATCTGCCCCTATTTTAATTATACCAGATTCTATTAAAATTTTAGTTAAATCAAAAATTTATGTAAATTAATTTTATTGAAAATAAAATTGAAAGTATTTTATTAGCATTGCTAATTTAGCAGTCTTTTAATAATCTTAAACCTTATTCGAACTTGATCGCCGATCAAAAAATGATAGGTTTAAATTTTGGAAATATCAATTTGAAAGTTCAGAAATTACAAGGTATTCAGTAAACCACTTTACATGGCCTGGGCTAGAGGATTTTGAAATTGAATTCGAACGGTCTAACGCAAATAACAAGTCACTCCAACATCAAGTTTAAAAATCTTTATAATACTATATTATACTATTAAACTACCTATATTATTAATTATATTTATATTGTATCCTAATTTTAAAAAAAGATTCCAAATATTGAATAAAGTAGGTATTTTTTTAGTTTTGTTTTATTTAACTCTTATTACCGGATTAAGTTTTAAGTATTACATAATTCTGATCAAATATAAAATAAATGAAATATGATACCTATTAATACCTGTATAGAGAATAAATGAGGTTAAAAATACGATCGATTAACGCTAGTTTTACCTTTTCATACAAATTTTTGTGCAATACGCTGAAAATTTGAATTACAGGAGAGGAGAAGAGTCAATTAAAATTATTATTTTTTCTTAAATCTAAACTGGCATAAAAGTATATCTATTTAGTCATAACAATTTTAGCCAAATTTCGATAATGATTCATCACAGTTAACCATAATCTCAATTTTACGGTAAATTACTGTACAATTTCGTTCTATATTTAAGTATAAATAAACTAATAGCATTGATAATAAATAATATTATCGAATAAAACTTACTGCACCTTATTGTTTTTTTAAATTATCTATTAGTAGGTAGTACAGAAAATTCAAATTACCTAATTATCGGCCTATAATGTATTTTAGAATTAGATTATATTTAAAAGTAATACTCGGAGCAAGAATTAAACTTCAATTAAATATATAGGAGAGAATATTAGGGTATACACTGATTAAATTAGATTGATGTTCATTTAAGATTAAATTGAAAGCTTTCACTCCATTATTTCCTCATCTACCAAACGATATATTACACTTATTCCAGCGATTCGATTAAATATCAAGGGTTCCCAAATTGGAAACAACAACGATATTGTTTTCTTGATTCTCTCCGGCATCAGTCTTTCTCCGATTCATATCCCGCTCCCGTTTCCTTTGTTTTTTCAGCTCCTTCCTCTGCCGAGCAGTTAATTGCGACTGGATTTGAAAAGAAACCACGCTTAAGTCCAAGTTTTGCAAAAGTTTTATTTAAATAAAATACCTTAGGCTTTTTAGGTAAAGACTTTTGACTCTGACTAGGAGAAAGTCCACCCATGTTTTCCTTTTCATCATTATTCTCGTCTAAAAATTAATCATGTATTTAGCGATCATATTTAGAATTTTCCAATAAGAATTATTCAATCCCACCTGAATGCCCATCTTCACTCCCCGAAGAACTCCCCGAATTTCGTTCATTCTTGGCCAAAACGCTATTATAATCCTCTGGAGGAAATCGAGATTCTTCCACTTGCGGGAGGCAGCCCGTTTGAACCATAATTTCCATGATCATATCCGCACTAGCCCTCATGTCACAATCGCAAGAGACGAATGTTTCTCGGACAAAATTTCTATCAAAGCAATTAGTCTGTTGCATTAGGATAGACACATAGTTTTCCAAATCACTAGGATCCTTCAACCAAATCTCATTATCCGGGCTTTGAAACAGGCCACCACTCTTAAAAATATCTTGTCCACCTTCATTAGACTCTTCAGTAGGATTAGGAAGATTTGGGGATGGCGAACGAGGTTTTGGACTATTTGGGTTGCTCCCTTTCCCTTTATTATTAACGCTATTACCACCGGAAGTTGAATTCGTACCCATCTGGAAAAGAATATAATTAGTTACAAATGCAATTAATTAGGTTTTACAGTAAATGTAGGCTTTGGAGCTTAATTAATGAAAAATTACATGTCCAGCCAATATAATATTTGTAGGAGTCTCCGAATCATCATCGCTTCTTCGTACGCTATTGTAATGATCCCCATTGTGGTATGATACATGAACTTCTCTTGTGCTCGTTTGATTAGGGTTAATTATCCAGGCTGGAGCGTTCAGTTGATGAATTACAACTTTAACATTATGGAGTCGAGAGAAGGCGACTATGCAGTCATTCCCACCAAATATACCAGCTTGTGAAAGTGTGTGAACTGCAATAATTTAACAATATTAAGAACCTACTTTAATAATCTACATTCTACAAAACAATTACGCTTATTTGTCACTTACCGTAGCTTTCAAAGGGCATATCATCCTCGACAAATGGCTAATGTATAAAATAATAAAATACATAATAATAATGATAAATTAATAAATAATAAAAATAATTATACCTCAAAGTCATTTCTGTGGCATGTCATGAAATCCACCACCTCTTTTCGGTGATTCAGATGGTTCCTAGTGTGTCCCTCGAGCTGGTCAGCCAGAGATCGAAATAAGCAGTTCCTGGAATTTTGTAAAAAATTAATTAAGACCAAAATTACATGCACCATGAATTTAAAATGTAATTAAAACTCACCCATCTCCGGGCATTTCACGGATTGTTAGCCCTATACTTTTGAGCTGTTTAAGTAGCGAATAGAAAGCCTCGTCAACATTATTCTTTCCAGCCTTTGACCCTTGATGGAGACCCTTGTGGAGTTTGCCATTTGAATTGGTCTCGTTGAGGGAATTTTTGCAATTAATAGATTTGGATTTGTGGCCATTATTGTACTGTGTCTGGGATTCTTGGGCCTCGTCGTACAACTTTTTCCGAGCCATTTGAGCGGTGTGAATTAATTAATGAGTAGTACTTGAGAGATTTTGATTGTTGAAAGACAATTTAATTAAAATTTTGACGAATTAAATTAAAAATTCTGGATTGTTTTTGTAATTCGAATAATTTACTTTCATTTCCAAATATTGCTATTTCACGCGCCTGATTTGAAATCCTATTGTTATTTCGGCAGCTCGATGAATTGTCAACTTTTTATTTTTATTTTAGTTTTTACGGTTTAATTGACCTTTTAAAGGTGACATTTGACCCCGGAGGGAGCAGGAACGGAGTTAATTTATTTGGAGGTGATTGGCGGAAAGTACTTTAATTTTTGTAAGTGGAAAAGCAAAACGTTTTTCAAAAACCGAAATACGTTTGTTTTGATTTTGAATTTTTGATTTGATTTAGATTAGAATAAACTTGAATCTTTAGATGGCTAATTAACTGGATTAAAAATTGCATATAATAAATATTAAAATTCTTTTTTGTGGTGTTTCAGATTGGAGATTTCTGTACATTCAAAGTTCAAACTGGAGAATTCAAGAGGCTACTTCGAATAACGGATTTTTAAAAATAAGACTGAGATTCTGGAATTTTAAATAATTTAATTATTGCAACGCATCGAGCCTTTAACAAAAGTCTGATAAAGCGCTCGCCGAAATGTGGAAATGAATATAAATAGCATGTGCCGTTAACTTTTAAATACTCAATCCAATCGCCATATCCTGCCAGTCAACTTTTATTTATTTATTCCATAAATCTACGATCTCAAAGTAAAGATGCAAGACAAGTTGGAATTTAAGACTTTCAAGAGTTCCCCTGTGACAAAGGTCGACTTTCGAAAGTCGTATAGCCTCGATGATGTCTTTAGTTCTTCAAACAGAGATGATCAACTTTCTTCAACGCCTCTCTTTCGGGTAAGCTGATAATTCTTTTATATAAGTACATATGGGAAATTCTCATTAATATTATTAACAAACTAACCGAATTGCTTATTGTATTTATAAAGTTTCAGATGCATACAAGGGCATTCATTCTGCAAAAGAAACGCTTCTAACATCTACTAACGCATATTAAAATTTTAAATGAAAAGCTCTAACAAATTGTACTCGTCCAATGCAATGGCAAATAAAGATGCTTCAAATTATTGCTTTTAAATGTTATAAATTATATGGAACTACTACTATACTCGTATTTGAGATTATCAGTAAATTCGTTATTTCTATTTGCCCGATATTTAGCGTTAATTCTAATTCTAATCATTTTTTACTCAGGTAGAGTAAAATAGGGTTAACATTTAGGACTAAACTTTAATGATCTCATCATTAGAGCTTGTAAATTGCAGCGTATGTAATATGAGAAATTGAGAATTACTGGTTAAGAAGATGCGTACTTTTTACGTTATTTTGGCTCATTTAATGATATTTTTTCTCCCCTCTTCTTACATCATCCGCTAAACTGTACATCATCATCATTTGACGCTTTCTCGGCCCCCTTTATCCATCTCAAGATCTTTCAACCCTCCCCATCTTTGCAACTCTCCCATTTCTCATCATGATCATATCCACGCTCCGAAAAACTCCAAGTTCAAGGCTTTGCCTTTATGCGGAAAGAATTGCAAGAACGCTAATATTTTTTCCAAGAATGGATCCTCGAAAAAAAGATCGATACAAGTACACATTAGCCATCAGCCATTAACCATTAACACCCTTTTTATCAGCGCGTTATCCTACACTTGAGTACTCAATCAAGGAGACTCTACGAACAACTCCCCCTAATGCATCATTTTACTTTTTCTGAAAAATCTGAATCTCAATCCATTTTAACCAAGATTATAGACATTTTTAGAGGTTCCATGCAGTAATTTGAATTTTGATAGCACATATATAAATCGGGCATATTTTTACGATCAAGCTTCACTGCGGAGGGTTACAATCCACAATATTTTAATCCAGAGTTCATTTTCTTAGGCATTATATTTTATGGATTTTTAGCCAAAATAGCTCTAAAAAGGATTCCTGGGAAAGCATATCCGTTTACCGTTATACTTTGTAGCTGGCCCTAAGAATATCTTATCTTTTTACGATAAATCTTTCAATTAAATCCGAATTCTTCGGATGAATACACCTTTTTACTTATACTCTGATATATCCGTATACATCTACGGATATTTGTAGTACTTGATATTGTATCTTTTAATCTCGAGTCACTTCTGGAGATTAATTTTGATATACTGCTCATAATTGTATAAATAAATCCTTTTGAGTCGTGATATTTCTCTCATCCTCAGCTGGAGATTTAATATGTAATTATCATTCTTTAGATGTGGTCTATTGATAAGAAATCCGTAATATGATGAGATCGATCCAAGCATCCAACAACAAGTTCCTCATTCCTAACTGAACCAATATCTATTTTTGCCAAAAATAAAGGAAGCTGTCGTGAGAATTTCAACACACGTCTTTATTTTTTCTTAATCTTTCACTTCCCAAATGATTGAGCCTTTTTCAGTCAGGGGGAAAAATTCTAAAAAAAATTCATCTGATCAACATCAGCTCCTGAGAATCTCCCAGTACCAGATAGATGAATGATTTTTGTTCTTCAGATGCACTTCTCTCGTCTCCCCCCTTCTCCTACACCTTCCTTTTATGGATAAACTTTTTTTGGCTAAGACTATGCAAATAAGTAAATAAATTTAGATCCCCCTTCGAAGGAACAAAGACTTTCCTCCCCCCTTGTCATTTCCCGAAAGTAAATTTGGGGAATATGCCGGCTTTGGACTCGAATCTTTGTTTTGCTAAATTCTCGTTTGATAAAAATGAAGTCCCATTTCCGCTTTTGAATATCTTGATCTTCCAGACAGACTTCCAGTCACCAGCCTATATTCCCCCGTAACCCGTTTCATTTCCAGGAAGTTGCTGAATATCTCAAAAATGTGTGGTGCTTCTTCTTTGAAGGGGGAAGGGAATTTACAGGAAGTCTCGGTTTTATTTCAAAAGATAAGTTACTATATGGAAGGGGATCGAGTTGAGGATGTGAATCTTCTTGTATATGCTAATGGGTGAGCTCTTCGGCACTCTAGCTTCGAGCTAAATTTGCCATTACCATTTCAGATTTACCTTGAAGCCCTTTTCATATGCCTCTCAAAAGGGGACCTGGTACCATCCATTCATTCTCACGCCTCATCCTCCAGAGTTTTATATCAATTTACCGGATTTAAGGATATTCTTGTAAGGGGATGCAAATATTTTATACGATGTATGTATCTGAATTCCCTTTCCTACCTGGCATAATACTCTCGTAATCCGGATATATTTCCTGATATTCGAATATTCTACGAGTGTAAATTGAAAGTTGTATCTACGATAGCATCGTTTTTACGATACTGTATTTGTTGATCGGCAATTCGATCTCTGAGACTTTAAGATAGGATTTCCAAAAAATGAAATAAAAATTCTGGTACTACAATTCAATAGCAATCTTATATTGGAAGATATTTGAAAAAGGGGTAAATTCGACTTCAAGTCTCAATGTCTGTCAAATCCGGTCCCTTGTCTGAACACGGCCGTTGATGGGCAGGATTGATACAAAAGAGAATCGAGGATTCATCAATTTCATCAATTCCAACTGGGGGCTTAGCTGGGATTTAAAGGTGGTTGGTGACAGGAAATAATCGAAGCCGATTGCACATCTTTTCAATGCTAGATCTCGCATTATTTCCTTCGAAGGAATCTTCTTGAAGAAGTTTGAATTTATTCCATATCATTTATCAGGGCCACAAAATATTCAAATTGATTTCCCAATAGATTCTTACTCGCTTTTCAAGCTGACAAAAGTACGGCTGGCATTGGCAAGTAAGTGGCACTGTGTGGCAGAGGAAGATAGAGTTGGAGGATCTCAAAAATCTCTTTATACGAGTATATATCTGCATATTCAAGTGTATAGATTAAAGATATCGGAACGAGGAAAGGGAGGAAATTCTATTTCAAAGGTTATCAATCTCGCCCTTAGTTTGCGTCCTTACAAGGAATGGGAACGAAAGGGGAATGGACAGGACTTTGATAATTATGAGAATAGAGATTTATTATATGGCATTGTTACCCAATTCAGTGTATTCACGCCTTTGTAAAAGAGTCTATTTTTGGGTATATCCTGGTTTTATGGTTTGGTTTATAAGGAATTTTAATTCCTAAATCATTCGAGGGGTTCAAAATTTGGTTAAAATATGGATTTGGGTTTTTGGGGGATTCTAAAGAGCTTTATTTTATAATATCCGTAAATTTAAGGGTATATTATGCCTATATGGACTCGGAGGAAGGCCAGAATTATCTTAATCGGTTCTAAAATTCTAATCTCCGGGGCAAGGTAAAAAAAGACCCCTACTGCTGTTGAACTATTAAGGATAAGGAGATTATTAAAGGCCGGTATGCAAATGTGAATAGATATAATATAAGGTTGAAAACGCTGCATTTGGCACTCTTCTTCCGACCTCCTCCTGAATTCTATTTCCCAACTTCCATTATTTCAAATTGAGGGGTGCAGAAGAGACAAAATTGGCAGAGAACGAGCATTAATATGGGGGGCTATGCATTCACACACAAGTGGGAATATACTCGTAGCATTGAGGTTGAATAGAATGGGAGGAGGAGGATGAAAAGTGTGAGATTTCGGAGGGAGAGGATATTGCCTCCCGGAGAAATTCGAGTACACACATTTCCTATGCTGCTCTACGGCTGCAGGGAGTTGGAAAAGAGTGCCAACAAGGAGGCAGGATTTCGGGGAAGAATGGATTGACAAAAAAGAACATTTAACATCTTCACATACGGATCCTATATATCAGCAAATCTG